>JBBBDQ010028939.1:0-277500 GCA_037127315.1 Ascarosepion bandense
ATCATCCATCTGCTCAAGTTCATCTGGTATGTCATGCGCTGCTTTTCTTTGTCCCATTTTCCTTCTATTTGTCCTGTGAGCATCAAATTCTCCAAGCCCTCCTTCCTCATTGCATGTCCCAAAAACTTCAGCTGTCTTTTCCTGATGTTAAGTTTCAATTTCTCTTTTGTTTCCATTCTCTCCAGAACCTCATCATTGCTCACGTGTTCTGTCCATGGTATCCTCAGCATCCTTCTGTAGAACCACATTCTAGAAAAAGATTAGATTGGAGATCTCATTTCCCCTTTGTTGTAACCCTGATGAGGTGTGAAATATTTTAATATTGGGGTCTTAATCAGACATGTATGACTGAATTAATATACAATCCATCTGAAGTTATTATGCGAATCAGATAAAAACTCCATAACTCAAACTTAATTTGAACAGTTATTGTCAAATGTTAAATGATCAAATTAGACATCAAAACAAAGCTCGAGTTAAATTTTCAGGTAGTTTTAACAGTTTTTATTAAAGTTATTGGATTTATTAAAAAAACTGCAGTCTGAAGTTAGATTCAACATGGTATTAGTTTGAATTAAGTGAAATTTAAATTAATTCTGAAATCTAACAAAAACATTTTTTTCTTTTTTTTTCCATAATATGTGTTGAAACATGAGTAAATGAAAGAATCTAACAAATGCTGAAAAACAGAAAACAAACTTATTGAGTCAGGGAATATCTACTTGGAGATATCAATCAAAGAAGCTTTGCAGAAATCGTCTAATGATAAAGAGGGCTGTGGACAATACAACTAAGTCGAGAACTAGAAGCAAAGAGAAAAGGCCGTAGTTCATCTGTCAGATCTATTTCCGGAAATCTGTTTGATGTTCTAGTAAACATCATCAGTGATGTTTTCAGCTGAGGATCATTAGGAGTTTTAGGTCTTAGAACATCATACCCTTTCTCCACAGTGACCAAGGCAATTTAGATATTAAGTGGAGTCAGATCTTGAAAGACGTTTTCTGATTGATGAAGAAAGGAAGTCGCTATTGATTTGTGCACATGCTTTTCATTATGGCTATTTGTTCATTATTTGTCTCATGTGTGTTTCCTTCGAATAGAATGCTTTACGAGAATATGCTCTTCATTATTACTATTATTAATTTTGCTTTTTACCCCAAAGCTTTTAGTAGATACACTCTTTATTACTACTATTATTATTAGCTTTGCTCTGTGTTATTATCAATTTTTGGTGAATTACTATTGGTCTATAGACTTTTCATTATTACTATTATGTTTGTTTAGCATTATGTCAACCTATTATGGGTCATTTAATGCTGAAATTTATTTTTTTATGTATTCAGTCAGTTAAGTGCCATATGTGATACACATTTTCGGTGATCATGTCTTGAAAGAGACATGACTGACTGGGCAGAAGATTCTCCCGCAGTAGATTGCCATTGCTTTCTGCAGTAGACTGGTTGCCAGCCAAGGCTAAAGATCCCAATCTGTTCTATTATTTAGCCCATAACTGGAGAGAAGAGACGGATTAATGCTTTTCCCAAGGATATTTGTGTGTAAGTGAATGCAACGAATTCAACTAGAATTCAAACTTGGCACCCCAATTTCTCGTTCCGAGTTGATATCCACTGCAGCACAAAATTTCTTTTACAAAACTGTATTGCTAGTAATATTTTTGTTTTCTCTCAAAAATGTATTGCTGGTTTTTTGAAAAAATATGACAAACCCTAACTGCGTGAAGGGAGTTAAATCTAAGAACACTAACTCACCAGTAAGGAACAACATGTGCTACAGATGTCACCAGACCGTCATCCTGCAACTGTTAGCATTAACAGCATAAAGGGGACAAATTTCCTCAGAATTTATCCCTCATCTGGAATGGAAAGAGTTGAGCGACAGGTGTCACAGAACTGTTACCCTGCAAACTGTTTGCAACAAACAAAAAATAACTATTGGGATGTGGAATGTCAGAACAATGAATAGCTGTAGACAGCTGGAAAATGTGAAGTAAGAGATGACGAGATTAAACATTAACATTTTAGGCATATGTAAAACAAGATGGTCAAACAGTGAAAACTTCATCAGTGATGATCACAGAATTATATATGAGGTGAAAATAATGAAAAAGGTGTCAGCATTATACTGGATAAAGACACAAAGAAATGTGTTATAGGGTACTGCCAGGTATCTGAAAGAATTCTCGTAGTTAAACTGAAAGGAAGCCTCTCAGTATATCGATAATAATGGTATATGCACCGACAACGCAAAGTACAGAAGAAGAAATTGAGTCCTTCTACTCCATGCTTGATTATGCCAAGATACAATGCAAATCACAAGACATCAGAATCATCATAGGAGATCTCAGTGCCAAAGTCAACCAAGGGAGAAAAGGTGAAACAGTTGGCAATTTTTTAACTAGGACACCACAATGGCTGAGGTGAGAAATGGGTCCAATGGTGCACAGCAAATGACCAGACAATAACCAACACCTGGTTTCAAAAACGCCAAAGAAGACTATGGGCATCAAGGAGTCCAGGAGGTGAAAATAAGAACCAATCAACAAGAGATTCAGAAATGCCCAGTTGCTGAATGCAGAAGTGACTCTCTACCAGTTTTATGCAAATTAAGGATAAAACTAATGAGATTAAAGAAACCTAACACAGCCCTAAGACTGCAGTACAATAGACTCATGAATGACCTGAATCAGCAGGAAATGTATATGGACAGTGTGAAAATGAAATACGAATGACAAATTCAAAAATGGAAGATCAAGATGGGACACACTGAAAGTGGCTTTAGTGACAATGGTGAACGATATCATCCCAAAGAAAAAAGCACATCAGAAAAAAAATGAGTGGCTGACTGAAGAGATTCTTGACCTGATGCAAAAGAGACAAACAACAATGCCAATGAATAGAATCCATGAAAATACACAACTAAATAAGGAGAAAACCCAGACAGGCTAAAGAAAAATCACTTAACACCAAATGTGCTGAAATAGAGAGACTGAGCATGACAATGGTGATATGCATAAAAAATAAAAGAATTAACAGGACAAAAGACCTGCTCAGCAACAGGATGTATAAAAGCAAAGAATGATACACTCATACTAGAGAAAGGAAAAATACTTCATAGAAAGTATGAGTATATTGCTGATCTCTTCCTTGATTAGAGAGCGCAACCAACAATACACAAAAATACAGATTGACCAGAAATATCAAAAACCAAAGTGGAAGCAGCAATGGCCAAATTGAACAGAAATAAAGCAGAATTGTAATAGGGATGTTGACATCATTAGAAGAATTTGGTGTAGACAGGCTCACAGAAATAATAAACAAAATCTACAACAGCACCAATATACCAGAGGACCTAAGCAGATTAATTTTCAAAGCACTACTTAAAAAGCCAGGTACAAAGGAATGTGAACTCCACCAAACAATCAGCTGAATGAGCCACATAATAAAACTCATCATCTGGATCTTGATGAACAGAGCACACAGCAGAATTGGCCCAGAGATAGGACAAGAACAGTGTGGCTTTGATAAAGAAGGAATTTGATATTCATGCTCAGAATGCTATCTGAAAGGCAATAGAAATTCAGAAGGAACTATATCTGTGCTCTATAGACTATGCAAAGGCATTTGACAAAGTACAGCATGTCTTGATAGAGATGCTCAACAACCTCGACATTTTTGGAAAAGACACTAGGATAATCAAGATTGGCAGCAAATCATTTGCATACAGATAGGAAGTGAATTCAGAAAAATAGAAAGGGGTGTGAGACAAGGATGCATTTTCTCACCAGATCTATTCAACTTATACATTGAAACAATTCTGAGGAAAATAAAATAAAAACCTTGCCAACATTCATCATTGGTGGCCACAATCTCAACAATGTAAGATATGTGGATGACATAGTACTGATAGCAGACACATCAAATAAATGAAGGACCTCCTACAGAAGATAGCAACAGAAAGAAAGAAGAAAGGACTAAACATAAATTTCAAGAAATGTATGGTCATCAGCAAAAAGAAGAACCCCAAATGCCAACTACAGGTTGGAGAAACTAAAACTAAAATAAAACAAGTAAAGAAATTTAAATGCCTGGGAAGTGTTCTGACAGAGAATGAAAAGTGTGACATTAAAATCCAAAGACGCATTGACATGGCCAAAGATGCATTTCAAAAGCTAACCAAAGTACTGAGAGACAGGAAAATCTCATTGAAAACAAAGCAAAGAGTGCTGAATTGCTACAGGATATCTGTTCCTCTGTATGGAAATAAATGTTACACGATCTCATCAAGGATGAAGGAGAGGCTTGAGACAGCAGAAATGTGGTTATACAGAAGGCTGCTGAGGATACCATGGACCAAACATGTGAGCAATGTTGAGGTGTTGGAGAGGATGGAAATGAGGAAAAAACTCATACTTAATATAAGGAAGAAACAGATGCGGTTTCTGAGGCATGTAATGAGGTAGGAGAGCCTGGAGAATTTGATACTCACAGGACAGATAGAGGAAAGAGAGATACGGAAAAGCAATGTGAGACCAAATTGATAGGCCTGAGCAAATAGATGGCAGAGTGGGATTTGGGAGAGATTCAAAGAGGAAGAATGTTGAGAGCAACAAGTTAAAGAGCCAAAAGGAAGTCAATGATTGCCTACGTCCTGAAGGGATACGGCACATGAAGAAGTAATACTGGTAGCTTTATTTTATTTTTGACAAACATATATTGCTGGTGATACTTTTTATTAATTTTTATCACAACACTCTGAATCAATAAATTCTTTATTACTACTATTATTTTATTACTAGTTTAATAGTCTCTTATCATTATTTGCATTATTTATATTTGGACTATTGTACTCATCTTTGCTGTTTTTATTGCATTTCAACCATTGTGCCCACTGGCCTTCCACAGGGTTGATGTGGGTAACCTACCGGGAATTCCAAACTGAACACTTTCCTTAATCTATGGGAGTAGACTGTTCTTGGTTCACTGCTCATGTTATCAAAATATTGAATATTACTTATTTTCCCTCCATCTTAAATCTTAAATCTTAAATTTAAAATTCTGTATACAGTGCCTGAATTTCTGGAATGAAGAGATGTTATTATTTACACTATTTATATTCAGACTATTGTCCTCATCTTTGTTGTTATCACAATGTTTAAGCCACTATACTCCCCAGCCTTCATCAGGTGTATATCAATGTGGGTAATTTACAGGGAATTCTGAACTAAACACTTTATTTCATCTATGGAGATAGTCTTTTCTTGTTCCACTGCTCATGTCTAGGGATATCTCGTCTAGTTCTTATTCTATTGAGCACTGGTCAGTTATTGCTCTTGTCTTCAGTGAGTAGAACATAATGCCCAAACCAGGGATTGAACACACAGCTAGTATGTCACCAAAATTCAATAACCCAATACTGTTACCAAATATGCCATTTATTATTGTTCCTTTCTATCCCAACACACTGGGTCTATGGTTAAGTTGAACTGAAAAGGCCAGTTCTTGTTCAGTGGGCTTATGGTCATATCACGTTGAATACACTGGTTTTTGCTCGATCACCAAAGTTAAGCACCGTTGAGCCTGGTCAGTACTTAGATGGGTGACCGCTTGGCAATACAAGGTGCTGTAAGCGTTTAGTGACGGATGTGTGTGCTTACGGCCATATCACATTGAATACACCGGTTCTCGCTCGATCACCGAAGTTAAGCAATGTTGAGCCTGGTCAGTACTTAGATGGGTGACTGCTTGGGAATACCAGGTGCTGTAAGCGTTTAGTGATGGATGTGCATTGTGGTGCAGTGGATATTGGCTTGGAAAGAGAAATCGGTAAGCCAAGTTCAAATTCCAGTTGAATACACTGCATTCACTTAAGCACTGGTACCCTTGGGAAAGGTATTAATCTGTCTCTTCCCTCCAGTTATGGGTTAAATAACAGGGTAGAACCTGCCCTTAAAAACAAATCCCAATGAATCTTGATACTCGAAAAGAAAAAAGTATTACTAGACACAAAACTTATATAAAAAAACAATAGATTGTTGAAAGAAAAAGGTATTACCAGCAATAAATAAATAAAAATTTAGTTGGCAATAAATGACCCGTCAAGGTTGATATGCCATAAAAACAAAACAACCAACAAATTGTTCAGTGACTAACATTAAGCATTATCGAGCCCAGTCAGTACTTTGATAGGGTCCACATTGGAACAGTTGGTACTATTTAAAACCTTCTATAATCTCAAATATGCCGAGGCTTTAAATAACCTACAAAGGGTTGATAAGCTGGAAAAAACAAATCAATCAAAATCCAGCACTCTGGATCAATACCCTGTTCATTATTGCTATAATTTCATTACTAGTTTTATATTCTTTACTATTCTTGCATTTTATCTCTTTTAAATTTTGTGCTGTTTGTTTCAGTAAATGAAGTATTACCAACTTATACAATTGTGATATAAACCAGACTCCTTTACTGAACTGAGTCTTGAAGAAAAAGAAAGAAAATAGCAGTTGTGTTGAAATGATCCATGCACTTGAAACGGACGACTGTATCTATCAATGTAGGAAATGTAGGTTGCCATCAACAGGGTTAATAGCCTTCTTCTTCAAATTTCCATGAAGCAAGCTTTCTTAATGATGGCTTTAGTGATCTTCTCAAGTGCGTCTATTACTTTAGTCTGTGCAGCAGGAAAAGCTGTTCAGTGTTTGGCTTGCTTTCAAAAGTTTAACATTAGACAAGGTGCTTGTTGATAGTTGACATTTGTATGTGAGAAGTTACAAACTGGGTTGAGAGGTCATTATTACTCCAAAAGGTATTTCCCTATTGTAAGCTATTATGTCTTTTAGATGTCATTCATCTTCAAGTATGACATCAATCCTCATTGGGAGATAATACATACACAAAGGAAATAAATGAAGCCAGTAGTGGTGAAAAAAACTGTATCATGTTTGTGCGTAAAATTGTATTGTGCAAAAGAATAGGAAGAATGAAAAGTGTTAGTTATTTGCAGTTGTTACTTCAATTCTCATTGGAGATTTCTAAAAAATAGAAATATTATGTAGAGAATTGTATCAGAGCAAAGTGCTAAGAGACTATGATTTTATTTGATGAGTTATTTTCATTCTTGTAAAACATTTTCAGGAAGAACATTTGTATATTCAAAAACCTTTATTGGCAGCAAGCCGTTTGAGTATGGACAAGAAATTAATTCAGCAGGTATAAAAAAATAGAAAAGAACATAAGACAAGGATGTGTTTTTTCACTGGATTTATTCAACTTATACAGCAAAACAATTCTTTTAGTGAAATAAAATCCTTGCCAGGATTCATCATTGGAGGCCACAATCTTAACAATATAAGATACAAGGATGACATAGTGTTGATGGCAGACATGGAAAAACAAATGAAGGACCTCCTACAGAAGGTAACAAGAGAAAGCAAGAAGAAACAACTGAGCAAAAACTTGAAGAAAACTGAATGCATGGTCCTCAACAAAAAGAAGAACTCAAAATGCCAACTATTGGTCAGAGAAATTAAAATAAAACAAAGAAATTTAAATACCCGAGAAGCGTTCTGACAAAGGGTGGAAAGCGCATGTAAAGATGCTTTGGCATAGCCAAGGATGCATTTCAAAATTTAACCAGAGTACCAAGAGACAGGATGTGTGTAGAAGGTAGCTAAAGTAAGCAAAAGGAAAGGGCTAAACATAAACTACAAGAAAACTGAATGCATGGTCATCAGTAAAAAGATGGGCCCAAAATGCCAACTACAAGTCGGGAATACTGAAATCAAGCATGTACAGAAATTGAAATACCTGGGAAACATTCTGACAGAGGACAGAAAATGCGTCACTGAGATTCAAAGGCATATTGGAATGGCCAAAGATGCATTCTAGAAACTAAGTAGAGTATTGAGAGACAGGAAGATTTCATTGGAAACAAAGAAAAGTGTATTGTAATATCTGTCCTTCTATATGGCAATGAATGCTGGACAATCTCATCAAAGATGAAGGTGATATTCAAAGCAACAGAAATATGGGTTTACAGAAGGATGCTTAGGATACATTAGACGAAACATGTGAGCAACAATAAAGTTTTGGAGAGGTTTCAAATAAAAAGGAAATTTATACTTAACATCGTGGATGAGTGTAGTGGCGCAGTGGATATTAGCTTGAAACGAGAAATCAGGGAGCCAAGTTCAAATTCTAGTTGAATATGTTGCATTCACTTATGCACAAATACCATTGAGAAAGGTATTAATTTGACTCTTCCCTCCAGTTATGGGTTAAATA
The DNA here is from genome assembly GCA_037127315.1 of Ascarosepion bandense. Lineage (NCBI taxonomy): Eukaryota > Metazoa > Mollusca > Cephalopoda > Sepiida > Sepiidae > Ascarosepion > Ascarosepion bandense. Next base: position 8,304 of record JBBBDQ010028939.1, read on the forward strand.
ATAAGACATATTGGGTTGTATACTGCAGAAAGCAATGGCAACCTACTGGGCAATCTTCTGCCCAGTCAGTCATGTCTTGAAAGAGACATGATCGCCCAAGTGTGCATCACGTATGGCACTTAACTGACTGATTGACCAAGAGACAGAAAATCTAACTTGAAATAAAGGAAAGTGTGCTGGGCTGTGATGCGTATCTGTCCTTCTGTATGACAACACATGCTGGATGATCTCTTTAAGAATGAAAGAGAAGCTTGAGTCAGCAGAAATGTGGTTCTACAGAAGAATGCTGAGGATTCCATGGATTGAGCATGTGAGCAATGATGAGGTGTCGTACTTTACATCAGGAAGAGAAAGCTGAGTTTCCTGGGACACGTATGAGGAAAGAAGGCCTAGGATGGACAGAGGGGAAAGAGAGACAGAGGAAAGCAGCATGAGACATATTGGATAGGCTTGAGCAAATGGATGGCAGGGAGGGCTTCGAGAGCGATACCAAGAGGAAAGATATTAAGAGTGACAAGTGACAGGGACAAATTGAAGTCCATGATTGCCTAAGTCCTGAAGGGACACGGCACATGAAGAAGAAGATTCTTACTTTATTTTTAACCTGTTTAAGTCAATACATTCTTTAGCCTTTTTAGGTGAATATTGCAACTATCTTTTTAAAGGGTGAGATGAGTAAATAGTTGCCCTTTTATATTTTTAATTTTGTGCATACATGTTTATTTTTTGATTTTGTCTACTACACAGTATAGATGGGTCAGTTGGGCACAGTCTGTGAAAAAAATAGCATTGTGACACAATTCATTCCAATTGAAATTGGAAAGTGTCATGCTGTACTGCTTAGCATTCATGCCAGGAGCTCCAATATGAAAGGTGCAGAGTGTCTGGGTACCAATCTGAGAACAGTGTAGAGGATTTGGAAAGAGTTAGATGAATCTAATGGTGATTATGAAGATGTTTAGAGTGATTTCTAGTGATGGTGATGTTATGCCTTAATTCATCTTCTCACAAGACCTCAGTCTCAACATGGAGACCTACTTAAAGTGCCTTGAGAGTGAAGTGCTGCCCTGGATCAAGAGGGTGGTTGCTGGAAGACCGTATATCTGTCAACAGGACACTGCACCATGCCACATAAGCAGAAAAACCCAGTCATGGCTGTGAAATAATTTCTGCAACCACATCCACCTTTCCATCTAGCTACCTAACTCCCCAGACTGCAACCCATTTGATTATTATGTGTAGAGCACATTTGAGTAAGGAACCAACAAAACACCTTGTAACACTAAAGATGAATTGAAGGCAAGGATTATGGCAGTATTCACCAACTTAAACAAGGAGACCATCCAGAAGAGATGCAAGAGATTCTGAAGCTGTCTGGAGGGCATGGTTGAAGCCAACAATTTTTCTGAATAAATTTACTCTTTAGTATTTCAACATATTTATGTGTAATTTGGATAAATATATCTATTAATATGAGATTACAGTGTTATTTTTCTTTTTGCATAATTTAGACGACAATATATTCATCGCACCTTGTTTCTATGTATCTATCTTCCCCAGTCTGTTCATATCTATTTGTCAATCCAGCCAGCTAGCTATCTACCTATCCCAGTCTTTTTATACGTCTATCTATCTATCTATCTATCTATCTATCTATCTGGATCTGTTCATAACTAAATATCCCAACTTCACTTTTCATTTGTTTATTTTTACCTTCATCTGTTCATCTTTCCGTGTCTACTCATGTTTGTTCATCTTTCTCTTTGTCTTTTCATTTTCATCACTCACTAACTTTGATAATCTTCCTCTCTTTACCCATGTTAGTTCATCTCTCCTTATTTCTGGCAGTTCATCTCCCTCTACCTGTCTCCCTACCTTTCTTTCTCTACCTGGGTATCCTCATCTCTTTCTCTACCTGTGTCTGTTCATCTCTTTCTATATCTGTGTCTACATATCCATCTCTCACTACTTGTGTCTATACATCTCTCTCTCTCTCTACTTGTGTCTGTTCATCACTCTCTCTCTCTCTCTACTTGTGTCTATTAATCTCTCTCCCAGTGTCTATACATCTCTCTCTCTCTCTCTACTTGTGTCTATTAATCTCTCTCTCTCTACCTGTGTCTATACATCTCTCTCCCTACTTGTGTCTATTCATCTCTGTCTGTCTGTGTGTGTGTCTGTTACCTATAGACTCTGAAACAGCTGAACTGATTTTCTTGAAATTTACACAGTTGTACTCTAAGCATCTGCGAGTGTTCTTAGCAAGGTTTTGTGTCAAGGTACCCCTGATAAATATCAAAAATCAATTATCGAAAAAATCGAGTTATAGAAGGAGTGGTCCGATTTTAATCAAATTTGATACACTCATAGACAAAGACATAAGAAACGATATTCAGAAGTTTCAAGGTTGCAGTTCTTACAACAGTGCAGAAAATCAATAATATGTATATACAAAAGGCAAGATGTTTGTGTGTGTGTCTGTTTATCTGCCTGTATGTCTGTATTTTTTCAGCCCTTTTATTTTAGATTTTGCTTCGGGTTTGGCTCTCAGTAGGTATAATTGTAGTTCTTAGTCTCAGCCATGATACCATTTACCCAGAGGACTTATTTAGCCTTCAAAATTCAGTTTACGACAAAAAAAACTTATTTGATATCGATACCAGGAAATCAAAATTTGACTTACATCCATTCATTTTTCTTTCAGTCTACACTTTTGCTTTAACTGGAAACAACTATTGCTTTTTAGTCTTTTGTGCCAATGTCCAAAGAGTCTGAGCTCCAGGACCATGGATTAGTTTTAAAGCTTTCATTACACCCGAGCAATGCTGGGCTATACTGCTAGTATATATATATTTGACCAGAAAAAACACCAAACTAAAAGTACTGGAACTTTTTCTTCCATAATTAATTTCCAAAAACATTAATGATGAAGCTTAAATAAAAGTCAAAAGCAAAACAAGTCAAATTTATAAACGTATATTTGATTCTTATCTTATTTTTCTGTTTGATTTTAATTCCTAGAAAATTAATGAAGTTAAGCAACATTGATCCTGATCAGTACTTAGATAGGGAACCACTTGGGAATGTCAGGCTCTGTAAGCTTGGATGTGAAGGTGGTGTAATGGATAATGGCTTGGAATTGTTATTCAGAGAGCCAAATACTCAGCAGAAAGGTCAAAGTCCACCTCTCCTTCCCCCACTCAGTGATTGGTTAATTAGTAAGTGTCACTAAATCATTAATATCTCTAAAACAATTTTACAATCTAAATGTTGATAACACAATAATACTCACTCATAAACACAGAAAAAGAACCTTCAGATATTTGAGGCCATCCACATTAAATCAAAACAACCCAAACTTAATAAAATCCCATTTCAATCTAGTCACAACACATTACATTGCATTTAGACATATTTTTTTCTTTTTAATCGTGTCACCCCGAGCAAGGCGGTAACGCCACTGATGTGCAGGGGGCTACGTAATAGTGAAAAGATTGGAAAAGAGAAAGCCGGAAACCACATCCTAAATAGGTAACAAGGGATGAGCCTCTTCATCTGTTCAATAGACGTGGGTGGAGTGTGAACCGGGCGATAGTTTAGTATGGTTCTGTTAACATTTCGGTCTCTCACGCGGTATGACATCATAGAACCGCATTACAAATTTACGAACTGTGTCTGCTATTCGGTGACTGTTATCATTGCATAGCAATATTTTATGTCAACACAAGATAAAATCATCTTTGATGGTGGATGGCTTTATGTTAATGTCCCTGTAATCTCTCTGAAGATGGCTCATGTGAGCCGGAAACTTAGAACTAGCATAATAAAAAATATCCGAAGGTTGGAGAATTTTTGTCTTTATTTTCACTTGAAAGCCAAAATGCAATGTTTAGAATGGCTCATAATTGAACATAATAGACATTCATTGACTGTTATATATAACAGTGTATGTTTAGAAAATTATCTGCTGCCTCGATACACTAAATATATATATACATTTGTGTGTGTATATATATATATATATATATATATATATATACATGTTGGAAAGTGACAGAAATCCATACCACAGGTTGACCCAAGTCTTGTGGGTGAAATTGGGTAGATGGAACCCTCTGGGAGGTAGTGATGCTAACACAAATTTGCTAGTCATTGTGACCAGGGGTTTGAGCTTGTTAAGACTGTTTTTCATGCTAAATAATGCAATCTCTCCCAGAAACTTTAGCTAACACCCACTCGGCATAGTTGCAGTATAAACCATCGGTGGGCTCTGTGAGTGTTAAAGCAACACAAAAATGTGCCTGAGCAGGTGTCTGTAATGGGGATTAGCTAGCTACCCTAGTAGACAGGTATTCTTAAATATGAGTGGCCAGCCATACACACACACACACACACACACATATATATATATATATATATATATATATATATATATGTATGTATGCATGTATGTATATGTGTGTGTATGTGTGTGTACATGCATGTGTATGTGCAAACATACCCTCCCACATATATACACCAGTCAGTTAAGTGTCATACATAATAGACGCCTGGGCGATTATGTCTCAAAAGAAATGTGACACTGGGCAGATTTTCCCACAGTAGGTTACCATTACTTTCTGCAATAGACTGACTGACAACCAAGGCTATAGAACCCAATCTGTCCTGCTAATTAACCCATAGTAGAAGGGAGAAGTAGTGGATTTATACGTTTCCCAAGGGTATTTGTGCAAAAGTAAATGCAATGAATTCAACTGGAATTCAATCTTGGCTGTCTGATTTCTTGTTTGGAGCCAATATCCAGAACATAGATACATAAGTATGTTTATTTTTCAAATGTAAACATTTATGTATTAATCTTTGCATGTTACACATAGGCTTTAGGTGGGCGGATAGTTCAATGTGTATATACGTCGATGCTGTTTTGTCAATTCATATTATCTTGTTTACTGTTACAGTTTACCCACAAGAGAACTGTGCGTTTATATAGTAGGTAAAAATTAGGTAAAAAACTGAGGCTGTGTTGATTGGATAGATACGGTGTCAATAGAGTGGTTGGAGGCAAACTGATCTGGCATCGATTAAGCATCAGAGATTAGGATAATAGTCTCAATATGTTTACATTTTGGAAAAGTTAGGGAATGGGAAGAAATTAATGATTTCTAGGAAGAAAGAGGCTGGAACGAAAAAGAAGATGATTGAAGAGAAAAAGAAAAATGTCTGGAAAGATAGAAGTAAAAGAGACAAGAAAAAACAAAAATGAAAAAAATAATTTAAGAAGGAGCATAGCAATGAAAAAAATAAAGAATGAAAGAAGGAAAAATAAAGAAGGAATGAAAGAATGAAAATATAAAAAATTAAAGAATGAAAAAATAAAGAAGGAATAAAAGAAAGAAAAATAAAGCAGGAAAGAAGGAACGTACAAATGAAAGAAAGAAATGAAAATTATGGGAAAGAATAAAAATGAAATGAGGAAAGAGAAAGAAAGATTTCAAAAGAAGAGAAAGAAAAAAAGAAATAGAACAGAGTAGGAAAAGAAGAGGGGGAAGAAAGATAAGGATTTAAAAAAAAACGTACCTGAAACTAATGTTGGCAAAAAAGAAGGAAAATACATGAAAGGAAGGAATGAAGAAATAAAATAAGAGAGAGAGAGAGAGAGAGAGAGAGAGAGAGAGAGAGAGAGAGAGAAAAGATGAATAAATAATTGAATACAGAAGAAAGAAAGCAAGAAAGAAAGCCCAGAAATGTAAATGAGAAAAAAAAAAGGCAGAGAACAAAAAAATAACAAAGAATGTGGGAAGGGATGATAAAGAAAAGTAAGAAAAAGCATAAACAAAAATGAAAAGATAAAAGTTTAGGAAGAATAAATGAAAGAACAAAAAGGAAAAGCAAAAAAAAAATCAGAATAAAGAAAATAGGAACAAAAAGGTAAAAAGAAAAAAGGAAAAATGAAAATTCAAACAGAAAAATTAGAAAGAAAAAAGGTAAAAATTAAAAAGGAAAACACAAAAGAAAAATGGAAGAAGAAAAAGGGAAGAAAATAGAAAAAAGAAAATAAGGACGAAAAGAAAGAATTCTGAATCATAACTGAATTACAACAGCCAAAAACAAGCAAATAAAAAAATGAATAATGATAAGAAATATCTGCTGCTTTTAGCTGGACATAAAATTGTTTAAGATGATAAACATTTAAATTGAATTATTGCAAGTTTTCTCTTCAAAATTTTGATCAGTTGTCCCTAGTTTCACCTATTTTTCTTGCCTGTTCATGGCTATATCTCTGTTTCAACAGTAATCATTAGAATATTGGAAAATTATCAAGGTGTGCATAGCAACTGGTCCACATTTGTATAGTCAATAAACAAATCTGTACAGCTTTCCGCCATCTTTCTGAAAGTAAAGCTTTCTTATAAAATCTTTCATAAAACAAAATGTCTTAAACCAAAGAATAAGTTCTCTTTCATTTATATGGAAAAATATATTTGAGTGTTTCCAGATCCCAAAAATAAACTTACTGAAAATTTCTATGATCAACAGTGCTGTAATAGTTACAGAAAAATATAATTTGAATTTTGAAGGACTATATATTTTGGGTTAACTTTCTTTTCCCTAAACAATCAATATGTACCTTGCTTGGTTGGTCAGGTGACCCTTAACAGCCAATCAGTGAAACCCAGTCATTTTTTGAGAATAGAAGTTTTCCTAATTCATGGAGTGGTAATAGAATAAGCACATTCCATTTTCCCTCTTGCTTATAACTCTTTACTATGATAAAATAGGTGTTTTCAGAGCTAAAGCAGGATTCATAAGCTTCTACACAGAGTTAGCTAAGGTATTTACTGTGGATAACCTTGTGATTAAGGCACTTTCTAGACTGCTTATGGTCATATCACGTTGAATTGAATACACCGGTTCTCGCTCGATCACCGAAGTTAAGCACCGTTGAGCCTGGTCAGTACTTAGATGGGTGACCACTTGGGAATACCAGGTGCTGTAAGCGTTTATTGAAGGATGTGCATGCTTACAGCCATATCACGTTGAATACACCGGTTCTCGCTCAATCACCAAAGTTAAGCAACGTTGAGCCTGGTCAGTAATTAGATGGGTGACCGCTTGGGAATACCAGGTGCTGTAAGCGTTTAGCGAGGGATGTGCATTGTGGTGCAGTGGATATCGGCTCGGAAAGAGAAATCGGTGAGCCAAGTTCGAATTCCAGTTGAATACACAGCATTCACTTAAGCACTGGTACCCTTGGGAAAGGTATTAATTCATCCCTTCCCTCCAGTTATGGGTTAAATAACAGGGTAGGACTTGGGGAGCCTGTCCTTCAAAACAAATCCCAATGAATCTTGATACTCGAAAAGAAAAAAGTATTACTAGACACAAAACTTATATAAAAACAACAATACATTGTTGAAAGACAAAGGTATTACCAGCAATAAATAAATAAATATTTAGTTGGCAATAAATGACCCACCAAGGTTGATATGCCATAAAACAAAAACAACCAACAGACTTTCTAGACATTTTGATGCAGTGGATATCAGCTTGGAATGACAAATCGGGGAGCTGAGTTTGAATTCACGTTGAATTTCTGGCATTCACTGATGCACAAATACTCTTGGGAAAGGTATTAATGCATCTCTTCCCTCCAGTTATGGGCTAAATAATAGGACAGATTGGGTTTTATAGCCTTGGCTAGCAACCAGTCTACTGCAGATAGCAATGTCAACCTACTGCAGGATAATCTTCTGCCCAGTCAGTCATGTCTCTTTTGAGACATGATTGCCCAAAGCATGTATCACATATGGAACTTAACTGACCGACTGATGTTGTAGTGAATTTTTTTCTTCTTTAATCAGGATAGCATTTTTGTGGTCAGTCTTATTATGGTGGACAAGTATTTGATTGTTTAGTAAAATGTCACTTTTGTGTTAATCTTTTATTGAAATTCCTTGAGGTTTTTCCTATATATTCTTTGTGATAATTATAACAGCTTATGGAGTATTGCTTATTGTTTTGTTTAGTACTGAGTCTTTTATTGTTTTGTATGTAATAATAACAATTTTTATGTTGAGTTTAGATAAATTCTTTCTTTTTATAGATAACTTGTTTCCTGTTTAGGATGCGGTTTCCAGTTTTCTCTTTTCTAATCTTCTCACTTTGTTTTTTTTTTCAATTGGAGTAGATAGACTAAACTATCGCCCGGTTCACACTCCACCCACATCTATTGAACAGGTGAAGTGGCTCATCCCTTGTTTCCTGTTTAGGATGCGGTTTCCGGTTTTCTCCTTTCTAATCTCGCTCTTTTTTTTTTTTTTAATTGGAGTAGATAGACTAAACTATCGCCCGGTTCACACTCCACCCACATCTATTGAACAGGTGAAGAGGCTCATCCCTTGTTCCCTGTTTAGGATGCAGTTTCTGGTTTTCTCTTTTCTAATCTTCTCCCTTTTATTTTTTTTCAATTGGAGTAGATAGACTAAACTATCGCCCGGTTCACACTCCACCCACATCTATTGAACAGGTGAAGAATTAGTAAGTGGGATAATATATTTTTTTTAATTCACTAGGATTATCCAGAGAGACTGTTTTTTTGTTTTTAAATATTTTTTGTGTTGCATTTAATATAAAATAATTAGGTTAGGGAGAAATTTGAAAGTGTTTTCAACGTATTAAAAAAAAAGCTAACAAAGCTACAAAGGATAGGAAGTTGTGGAGAGCTATGACTGCCTATGTTATGAATAATTGTACATAGAAAAAGAAGAATGCAAATGAAAGTACAGTTTTTATGACTGATTTTCTGTCAGATTTTTTCGGTTTTTATTATTAAAATCTTTTCTGTTTAGAAACTTTTCTAGTAATATAAAATCTGTTTTTTGAACACATGATTATTTTTTGTTTTCATATATCAATGACCTGACGTTTTTCGCTATTATCAATAATAACTTGATACTTTTTTCATTAAATATTTGATGAATGGGATGACAGTTCTGAATGTTCAAACTGGAGAACTCTTTTTCCGCTTTCTGTTAGCGCATCCACTTTCTACAGGTGTACAAAAACATTTTTTGGACTTTGGGAATGAACTATTCTTCTTCTTTGTGTGTTGTGTCACCTCAAAACATAAACGATCATGGCTCTCTACAACTTCCTGACTTTTGTAGCTCTTAATTAATCTTATTATTTCTCCTAAACCCTGATCCATCATCCATTTACACAAGCTCACTAAGTATGTTATTCATTGTTTTCCTTTGTCCCTCTATCTCACTCCATATCTATCTATCTATCTATCTATCTCAGTCTTTTCATTATCTATCTATCTATCTATCTCAGTCTTTTCATTATCTTATCTATCTATCTATCTATCTATCTATCTATCTATCTATCTCAATCTGCTCATATCTGTCTATTCATATCTATCTATCTATCTATCTATCCCAATCTGCTCATATCTGTCTATTCATATCTATCTATCTATCTATCTATCTATCTATCTATCTATCTATTTCAATTTGCAGATATCTGTCTATTCATATCCATCTATCTATCTCACTCCATATCTATCTATCTATCTATCTATCTATCTATCTATCTATCTATCTATCTATCTCAATCTGCTCATATCTGTCTATTCACATCTATCTATCTATCTATCTATCTATCTATCTATCTATCTATCTCTCTATTTCAATTTGCAGATATCTGTCTATTCATATCCATCTATCTTTATCACTCCATATCTATCTATCTATCTATCTATCTATCTATCTATCTATCTATCTATCTATCTATCTATCTCAATCTGCTAATATCAGTCTATTCATATCTATCTATCTATCTATCTATCTATCTATCTATCTATCTATCTATCTATCTATCTAAATTTGCTCGTATCTGTCTATTTATATCTATCTATCTATCTATCTATCTATCTATCTATCTCAGTCTGTTCATATCTGTCTATCTATCTGTCTATCTCAGACTATCTCATCTCTGTCTATCTATCTCAGTCTGTTCATATCTACCAGGATATATATATATATATATATATATATAGTACGATAGATAAATTGTCACCCTGTTATATTTTTAATTTTGTGCATACGCATTGATTATTTTTGATTTTGTCAAGATGGGCACCATTTGAGAAAAACCAAACACCAGTGTAACCCTATTTTCAGCTGGTATGATTTCTCTAAAATTGGAGAATACAATTATTTTTATTGAGAAAAGTAACTGAAGTGATAAAAATGGAAAAATTCAAAAAGTACAATTGCTTTTGTGAGGAGATTTAAGTGAATTTATCAAAGCTGGTTACCTTAAGGTAAAATGATTCTAGTAAAAATATTGTCATCCTATTTTGATGACTTATGACCCTAGGTCAAAACTCGACCTTGAGAATTTCCTGTTTACTGCCTACCAGGATGGCTGGTAGGAACAGGCAAATAATAGGAGGGAGTAAGTTTTCTCCTCTTCCATCAGAAGGGCAGAAAATTTAGTTGAAATGGTTAGATGATATTATTTATATTTTGAGTTGGTAAAATGTATATAGGGAGGGGGAAATAGAAATCCCATGTCCACCTTCAACACCCTTTTTAATAAAATTGGGTTGGAAAATTAAATTAGAAGAGATGAAGACCAATGATAGATTGATACAGTCAAGCTGAAATTGCCTACCACCAGAAAAGTGATTTTAGCCCAAGATTTTGCAAGAGACAGTCAGAATTTGGCGAGCTGCAAATTGATCAAGCCACCATCCTGTGAAGATAATGGATCACAAATATTAGCGTGCTACTGAAATACCAGCCAACTGATTTTTTTTGCATCATTTAGCTTTGATTTTCTCATAGTTTTGTATCTATTCGATATATATAAATATATATAAATCTACACGTGGTGTTTCAGTCTTAAATCTGGTTTTCATTATATACCATTCCCTCCTAACCTAGTCAAGTGATGACAAGTGATTCTGATTTGGTCAGTCTGTGATCAATAAACACATGGGAAAAAGTGACCAAAAGTCAGGAAGGTTGGCTGGACTTGGCCAGGGGTTGTGTTATACCATGACACAATTCACTCCTCCAAAAATTTGGAAATAGCATGCTATACTGCTAAGCATTTGCATCAGAAGCTCCAATACTGTTGTATACTTTCCTGTACACATTAATGACATGTTAATATTCTCTTAAATATGTGGATTTTATTGAAGTAAAGAAAAGAGTAAAGTGATTATAATGACTAGCAGTTCACTAGCAGTGTATCGACTTCACACAGTGTGTGAGTCTTATATTTGTTGATATACTATTGTTCTCAACCCCTGTTTTGGTGATTACACATGGAGTAACCTTTTAAGGTTACAACAAATACAAACGTTTTTGAGTGTTTGGGCATCAGACAGTGCAGAGAATGAGGAAAGCATTGGATGAGTCTAATGGTGATTAGGAAGGTGTTTGGAGTGATCACTAGTGATGGTGAAGTTATGCCTCCATTTGTCTTTCCATAGGGCCTCAGACTTAACACAGAGGCCTACATCTTGCCTTGAGGAGATAGTGCTGTCTTGGGTCAAGAGGATTGCTGCTAGAAGACCATATGTCTGGCAACAGGACTGCACCATGTTGCACAATCAGGAGAACCCAGTCAAGGCTGTCAGACAATTTCTGCAAACACAGGTGCCCAACACATCTGGTCCCCTAACTTCATACATCTGGTCCCTAACTTCACATCCCCAGGTCCCCTAACTGCACATCTGGTCCCCCCTGTTTTCCACACATCTGGTCCCCTAACTACATACATCTGGTCCCCTAACTACATACATCTGGTCCCCTAACTTCATACATCTGGTCCCCTAACTTCATACATCTGGTCCCCTAACTTCACCATGTCCCCTAACTTCATACATCTGGTCCCTAACTACATGCAGCATCTGGTCCCCTAACTACCGCATCTGGTCCCTAACTTCATACATCTGGTCCCCTAACCCTTCCCACTCTAGTCCCCTAACTACCACATCTGGTCTAACTACATACATCTGGTCCCTAACTTCATACATCTGGTCCCCCTAACTACATACATCTGGTCCCCTAACTTCATACATCTGGTCCCCTAACTACATACATCTGGTCCCCTAACTTCACTTGTCTGGTCCCCTAACTGCCCATCTGGTCCCCTAACTACAGCATCTAGTCCCCTAACCCCATACATCCGTCCCCTAGCCACACATCTGGTCCCCTAGCCTCGCCCATCTGGTCCCCTAACTACATACATCTGGTCCCCTAACTACATACATCTGGTCCCCTAACTTCATACATCTGGTCCCCTAACTACATACATCTGGTCCCCTAACTTCACTCTGGTCCCTAACTTCATACATCTGGTCCCCTAACTTGCTACATCTGGTCCCCTAACTACATACATCTGGTCCCTAACTTCACACATCTGGTCCCTAACTACATACATCTGGTCCCCCAACTTCATACATCTAGTCCCCTAACTACATACATCTGGTCCCCTAACTACATACATCAGTCCCCTAACTTCCCATGCATCTAGTCCCCCTAACTCCAGCATCTGGTCCCAACTACCTTGTCCCTGGTCCCCTAACTTCATACATCTGGTCCCCCTACTTCAGCATCTGGTCCCCTAACCATACATCTGGTGGTCCCTAACTACATACATCTGGTCCCCTATTCATACATCTAGTCCCCCTAACTACATACATCTGGTCCCCCAACTTCATACATCTGGTCCCCTAACTTCCATACATCTGGTCCCCTAACCCTTACATCTGGTCCCCTAATACATACATCTGGTCCCCTAACTTCATACATCTGGTCCCCTAACTACATACATCTGGTCCCCTAACCCCATACATCTGGTCCCCTAACTTCATACATCTGGTCCCCTAACTACATACATCTGGTCCCCTAACTACACATCTGATCCCTAACTACATACATCAAAATCCCCACCCCTAACTACATACATCGTCCCCTAACTTCTTATCAGTCCCCCTAACTACATACATCTGGTCCTAACTTCATACATCTGGTCCTAACTATACATCTGTGGTCCCTAACTTCATACATCTGGTCCCTAACTACATACATCTGGTCCCTAACTACACATGCATCTGAGTCCTACCCTTCCTATCATCTGGTCCCCTAACTTCATACATCCTGGTCCCCTAACTATGCATCTAGTCCCCTAACCTGCACACATCTAGTCCCCTAACTAAACACGTAGTCCCCTAGCCCCATGCATCTGGTCCCCTAACTTCATACATCTGGTCCCTAACTACTTGTCTTGGTCCCTAACTACTTCCATCTGGTCCCTAACTTCGCGTCTGGTCCCTAACTACATCATCTGGTCCCCTAACTACATACATCTAGTCCCCTAACTACCGCCCATCCCCTGGTCCCCTAACCCCATACATCTGGTCCCCTAACTACCTTCATCAGTCCCCTAACTACATACATCCTGGTCCCCTAACTACATACATCTAGTCCCCCTAGCCATACATCTAGTCCCCTAACTACATACATCTGGTCCCCTAACTACATACATCTGGTCCCCTAACTTCCACACTCTGGTCCCCTAACTACATACATCTAGTCCCCTAAACACACATCACAGTCCCCCTAACTACATACATCTGGTCCCTAACTTCATACATCACTAATAACCACATCTGGTCCCCCTAACTACACCATCCAGTCCCCTAACCCTTACATCTAGTCCCCCTAACTACATACATCTGGTCCTAACTACATACATCTGGTCCCTATTTTATAATGTAGTCCCCTAACTACATACCGCTCTGGTCCCCTAACCCCATACATCTAGTCCCTATTTCAACCATCTGGTCCCTAACTTCATACATCTGGTCCCCTAACTTCATACATCTGGTCCCCTAACTACATACATCTGGTCCCCTAACTTCATGCATCTGGTCCCCTACTTCCTTCCCATCTGGTCCACTAACACCACCATCTGGTCCCCTAACCATCCCATCTGGTCCCTAACTTCTGTCCCATCTGGTCCCCTAACCCACCTTCCCATCCAGTCCCTAACTTCTCCATACTGGTCCCCTAACTACCCAGACTGCAATCCCTTTGATTATTATGTGTGGAGTGCAGTAGAGCAAGAGATCAACAAAACTTTTTGTAACACCAAAAAAAGAAATGAATACAATGATTATGGCAGCATTCATCAACTTAAATAAGGAGATCATCCAGAAGAGTTGCAGGAGATTCCTAAATCGTCTGGAAGCTGTGATTGAAGCCAATGGTAATTTTATTGAATAAATTTAATCTTTAGTATTTCAAGATATTTGTGTATAATTTTAGTAAGTATATCTGTTAAAATGAGATGTCAGTGTCATTTTCATTTTTGTGCAATTTAGATGATAATTCATCCATCGCACCCTATATATATATAGTGATTGTTTAATACTTAGTTTTTGGTCCTAATAGGGTTAAACCAGTACACATTTGTATTAAAAAGTGTTCTATACAATTATATTGGAGAACTTTTGAATATTTTTTTATTTTTAATTGTGTTATTTCACTACCATGGTTTCCACCGTGAGTGGTTTCTTCAGGCGATTTTTAATAACTGATTTTACCTTTTACCATTTTTTTTTTTACCGTTTTTCTTAAATGGTAAAAGGTAAAATCAGTTATTAAAAATCGCCTGAAGAAACCACTCACGGTGGAAACCATGGTAGTGAAATAACACAATTAAAAATAAAAAATATTCAAAAGTTCTCCAATATAATTGTATAGAACACTTTTTAATACAAATGTGTACTGGTCTAACCCTATTAGGACCAAAAAATAAGTATGTATTAAACAATCAATATATATATATATATATATTTTAATTCAGATACTTTAATCCAAGTGAAAAAAGCAGGAAGATAAATTCCAAAAACCCGATCCTAATTAATATTTCAGTTTCTGAAAGAATTTTCTGTTGTTGAGGTGATGTGTTATCCCCCGTGGGGATTTTCATATCGAAATGGTCATTCAACATCATTGAATTAATCCTTTTTTAATTTTAATTTATATATATATATATATATATATATATATATATATATATATATATATATATATATCTTGGCAGATGTCTTTGTTCCAGCTTTTGCATTTGGAAAAATATCCAAAACAGATAAATGGAGCTAAACATATACATATGTAAATACATATATATAAAATCTATTGGATGAGAAGATTACAAAATTTTATAGAAAGACACTTAATGATGTAGAACATAAAATAATCACAGAAGCTAAGTATTTGACATCTAAATTGAAAGTCGATAACGAAGCCAAGTGCATCACAAAAGCACATGTCTATGTAATGGTAAAGGATCATAGACATGATTTTAGATACAGCCGTCTTGTAGCCGTCTCACAAAATAAGGAAAGATAAGCCAAAGAACTAAGTGTAAACCAATGTAAATGTGCCAAAGATGTGATAGATTGGTTCGGCAACATTACAATTAGAGAAACTGTGCCTTTATCCAGTTAGAGATTAAAGTTTTTGCCCTTCTGTAAGAAAGAAAGGAAATATAATCTGGTTTAATCTACCAATTAATATTTTTTTTTTATTAATTCACCCCAATCAAGGCGATAAAGTCACTAAGATGCAAAGTGCTACCTCGAGTGAAATCGAATGTGAAGACTTTAGAAGGAACAAGAAATTAAAATTCTCGAAGGTTAGAGCTGTCAGGAAAGCAACTATACTTGGACCGTGTCTATACTTTTACATCTTCATCTATAGGTTGTGACAAGTGTAATAACATGCCGTCTTCCCTTAACTAAATCCAAAAATGGTTGTAGTGTAATAGTTTGGGATACTGTTTAGCTCATTGACGGCTGTGTATAGAGTTCAATTTTCTCTTATTACTTTGTAGCATGGTGCCAGACTAAGCTAAGTCAGACTTGTAAATAGTTTTTAGGTTAATTTATTCATATCCCACTCTTTTCAAAAACTATATTATTTTATATCTGTCTACACCACGCACTCCGCATTTACAAGTATTGTATATATACATATATATATACTAGCAGTATAGTTGCTCGAGTGTAATGAAAGCTTTAAAACTAATCCATGGTCCTGGAGCTCAGACTCTTTGGACGTTGGCACAAAAGACTAAAAAGCAATAGTTGTTTCCAGTTAAAGTGAAACCAGACTGAAAGAAAAATGAATGGATGAAAGTCAAATTTTGAAGTTTGGTGAGAACTTGATAATAAGTGATTATCTACTGTAAAAAGTTGGGTTTGAGAAACTATTCCTTAGTTTAATTGTTAAGTGCTTCCCAAAACTTAGTTCGGTCATCAAAGTTCTGACCAGCTATTTGAGGCCAGCCTATGCATTCTGTAGTAGTATTATCATCATCATCATCATCATTCTGTGGCCTTGGCCGAGATTCAAAATCTTATCAGTAGCTGAATATTTGATGCTTCGCTAGAGCTACCAAGGGTGTTTTATCGTGACACCATTGCTAGATGGGTTGCCTACCATGGCTTAAGAGAGACCCATTCACCCTCATTGAGAGAAGGATATCCTGCACCAGTTTCTCAACCTGGTATTTTTTTACAACGGCACTGTAAAAAAAAGATATTATACATAAACTACTGCTTGTAGAAAACAGTAATTTTTGAAAGGATTTTATTATTATTATTATTATAACATTGGATATTAGCTTGAAACGAGAAATCAGGGAGCCCAGTTCAAATTCTAGTTGAATACGTTGCATTCACTTATGCACAAATATCATTGAGAAAGGTATTAATTTGTCTCTTCCCTCCAGTTATGGGTTAAATAACAGGACAGATTGGGTTCTATAGCTTGGCTGGCAACCAGTCTACTGCAGAAAGTAATGGCAACCTCCTGCGGGATAATCTTCTGCCCAGTCAGTCATGTC
This sequence comes from Ascarosepion bandense, assembly GCA_037127315.1. Taxonomy (NCBI): domain Eukaryota; kingdom Metazoa; phylum Mollusca; class Cephalopoda; order Sepiida; family Sepiidae; genus Ascarosepion; species Ascarosepion bandense. The sequence goes on from JBBBDQ010028939.1 coordinate 25,239, forward strand.
TCTTTCAAGACATGATCACCCAAGTGTGTATCACTTATGGTACTTAACTGACTGACTGATACTTAACATCAGGAAGAGACAGCTGAGGTTTCTGGGACACGTAATGAGGAAGGAGGATTTGGAGATTCTAATACTCACAGGGCAGATAGAGGGAAAGAGAGATGGGCTTGAGCAAGGATATGACAGAGCAAGGTTTGAGAGAGATAGCAAGAAGGAAAATGTTAAGAGCAATAAGTGATATGGGCAAGTGGAAATCCATGATTGCTGACATGTTGAAAAAACACGACACATAAAGAAAACAGAAAAAAAAGTGATATTGAAATATAGCAAAATTAACAAAAATAACAGCCAAACTAGTTTATCTCAATGGAACTCAATTGAGGACAACAATTTACAAAGTGATTGAAAAATGAGCACAAAAGTCTGAATGTTATATAAAAAAATAACTTATAGGCTAATTACCTTATATATATATATATATATATATATATATATATATACCCTTGTGCAAATTAATTAAAACAACTACTTTAGTTTCCTTTCTTTTCCGTCAGTTTTAGATCCTCTAGATTGACAGGGTGTAATCGATTTCTATTTTTTATAAATCTATTTTCAGGATGTTTGATGAAATTTTTTTTTTTTTTTTTTTTTTTTAATCGTTTCATCCCAAGCAAGGCATTCCACTGAAACTATTGCGCTTGGGGCTACATAGGGGAAGGTAAGTAGAAAGAGTGGTTAGATATAGGAAATGTCAGAAGGTGGATGATAGGTAGTTGGGAGGATGGGAAGAGTGTTTGAAAGAATGGAAGCGAGTTATTGTGTTAGGAGGTGTCTATTGACCTTACATTTAAACTCCTGGAGATTGTTGCCGTCGGGGAAGCAGTCATGTGGAAGGGAATTCCACAGTCGGCAAGTAAGAGAAAAGAAACTGTTGGAGTAGAAGTTGTGGTTGCATTTTATCCATTTCACTGTAAAAGGGTGGGATCTAGTTGCTAATCTAGTATCTCATGCAAATTCGAACCTAGGGGGCACCAGTGATCTAAGTTCATCGGAGCAGAAGCCATGGAAGTATTTATAGAAGAGACACAGGGAAGCCACGTCGCACTGGTGAGAGAGAGACTGCAGGCGGTCTGCCAAATCAGTATCGATCACATTACAGACCCTCCACTGTACCTTGTCGAGAAGCCCAAGGAGAATAACAGGGGCACCCAACCAGATATGGTAACAATATTTTGTTTGGCCTTAAAAAATATTATGTCATCCATGATTGCATCAGATTTTTATCACATTCAGTTACTTTTGTCTCGACTGTCAATTTGTTGTTTTATAATGAAATGCTTTGAAATGTAGAAAAAATAAATAAGAAATCCTGAATTAAAACATTTGTTGTTCATTAATCAAACTTTGTTGGTTCCAGTCTGCAAGGGAACTTTATCAAAAACAACCACCTCTCCAAACTTATACACAAACCCCACAAAAAAATGCTGGAATTTCTTCCAAGCTATTAAGATAGACAACCTCTTGGTCTCATTCACCATATTTTTTGTTCTTTCTTGTTTTTAGGTCAGAACGCTACAATCACTTGACTGTATCCCTTTCGCATGTAAACACTTTTCTTACTTTGTAAAAATTTTGCCTTATTCAGCCAGTTAAGTGCCATACGTGATACACACTTGGGCGATTATGTCTCGAAACCGACATGACTGACTGAGCAGAAGATTATCCCGCAGTAGGTTGCCATTGCTTTCTGCGGTACACTGGTTGCTGAATAAGGCCAATCTGTCCTGTTATTTAACCCATAACTGGAAGGAAGACATGGATTAATACCTTTCCCAAGAGTATTTGTGTGTAAGTGAATGCAAGGAATTCAACTGGAATTTGAACTCGGCTCTCCGATTTCGAATTCCAGTTTGCCTTATTATTGTTGCTTTACCTACTTTTGTCTGGCATAGTGGATGAAGTGATTGCTGCAGGGTCTGTCTCTGAAACTCTGGAGTTGGGATGTAACACTAATCAGTGAAGTGACAAATTTTATATTTGTATTACTTCTCCCTCCTTCTCTCTCACTGTTTCTCTCTCTAATACTGGAGGGGTGTAGTGAGTTCTATCTCAGCCAATGGTCGCAAGACGACAACGTTTCTCTCTCTCTCTTTCTCTCTCACTATCTATCTATATATATATATATATATATAGTCATTCGCAGACAGATCTGTTTTGCTATATCACAGCTCATCAGTACAGTTAGACATCCAATTGCTTTTTAACCAAGGATTGAAACCCGACTGAATTGGCGTCAGTCGGCAATTCTACCTCTGAGCTATGGGCGCTCAGTAGAAGAAGGCAGGCTTTTAGAATATGATATATCATATGCCAGTGACCAGAGTGCTCTAATTCACTACTGAATGATCGATCCGTAGATGCTATATTTATATATTCAGAAATTATGTTATGAATATATTATAATATCACTACAAAAGCAGCTATTTGTTTCGACACTTCTTGTGTCTTATCAAGTGATAAGGTTTATTTCAAGTTGAAGGGTTTTGAAAGGTTAAAAACAAGCAAAATCCCCTTAATCAGGGAGGCATTGTTGCATAGACAGTGTGGACCAATCAGAATAAAGTAACTTCTAAGTTGGAGAATATGTGAGCAGACTCAAAAACTAGAAATAGGTGCACGACCAAGTTCAGAATGGGATGCATAACCAAGATGACAAGTCCTCAGTCAATATGGATTGACGGGATACTATACCACATCAGATATTTTCACCCTTTTTGTAAGGTCATCTCCATTGGCAAGTCAGGAAAGTGAAAGTGACACGGAAGAAAGTGAATGATTAGTTTACTTTGAACCAGGTTCACCAGACGACTCTTCCAACATTAGCAATTGACTGGCAGATGCCGCACTACCTGACGAGTGGAAAGTAACGGACACAGAAGAAAGTCCATCAGAGAATGAGGCCTGTGCTATCCCCCTTTGATGAAGTACCCGTCAAAAGAGAGCTGCACCAGAGTGTATTGCTTGTGATCAGGGGAGAGTGTGGTGAATGTGTGCCTTCTAGAAAAAGCAAGAGGTTCAGGGTGGCCTGCATCTTTTGTAACTGCAGAATGGGTACTAGACAAGGCAAGCAACATGACAGTGAAGGACTGAGTGCATATGCGAAAGAACTGTAAAAGAGGCTCACACATCTGCAAATCATGGTCAGCCTGAGAGAGATAAATGGAGCCACAATTTGACATTCAGGCAAACCTGATCTTATGTCTTGAAGAGTTAGAGTGTTGAGAAGAGTTTGAGTTTTGTTTAACAACATATCAATCTCTGTGGGTTATTTAATGCCAAAAAGTGGGGTTTTAAGGTATTTTTGTATTATGTTATAGTGAAAAGATTGAATTAGTAAAATTTTAATTAAAATTTTTTGTTTTTATTCTTTTTTATTTTAGAAAACTGAAAATGTCTTCTAGTTTTGTATTAAAAAATGTTTTGCTGAGAATCATTTTTTGCCTTCAAAAATGTGTTATGGTAATAAATTTTTTTCTTCAAAAATGTATATTTTTCTATAAAAGTTTATTTTTATACTTTTATAATGTTTTAACCCCAATTTGGGGGTTAACTATTTGTCCATAGCTTTGACCCTAACAGGAGCAACTACTCCAGGTCAGGGTCGACCTGGGGACAACAGCAATTAAGAGCTGGTTCCATGCTCTTCACAACCTCCCAATCAGAGGCCTTGCTGCCGGATGCAGTTTACTGTCATACCCAGAACAAGCATGTTGAGAAAAAGAAGAAGTCTGTTTCTGTATATACAACACAACAAATACAAATACTTGCTCAAGCCCATCAAGTATGCTTCATGCTCCTTTTTTCCTGATTCTCTTTCTATCTAACCTGTGAGCATCAGATTCTCTAAGCCCTTCTTTTTCATTACATACCTCAGGAAATTTATCTGCTTTTCTTGATGTTAAATATTAGTTTCCATTTTGATATATACATTTGTTGTTGGATTTAATTTTTGTCTGATGAATTTTTGTCTTTAAATTGTCTGAATATTTTAACAGGGGTAGTATTTTGCTATTGTAAATAATTTTTGCGTTTAAATCTTGTTTCGACTTATACTAAGTTAAAACTTAATTTTTTTTTTTATTATTATTGTAATTATTATTGGAGTAGAAGTACCCACCATCACCCAGTTTTACACTCCACCCCCTTCTGTTGAGCAGGAGTGGAGGTGATTGCCTTGTTTCTTGTTTAGGAAGGAGTTTCCGGGACACTTTCCTTCGACTTTGGTCGTGGTTTCCAGCTTTCTCTTTTTCCAATCTTTTCACTTTTCACTTTTCTTTTTTTTTCAATTGGAGTAGATAGACTGAACTATCGCCCGGTTCACACTCCACCCACGTCTATTGAACAGGTGTATAGGCTCATCCCTTGTTTCCTGTTTAGGATGTGGTTTCCGGCTTTCTCTTTTCCAATCTTTTCACTCTTACGTAGCCCCCTGCACACCAGTGGCCTTACCGCCTTGCTCGGGGTGATATGATTAAAAAAAAAAAAAACTTTCACATCCAACTTCCAGACTTACTTGTTTAGAAGGAGAGGATATTGAGGAATCAAAAGTAAAGGGAGATAATACATGGTTGACAACAATTTTCAAGTCATTGTTCTTTACTTGTGGAAGACTTATTTGCAGCTACTCAATAATTATAATAAAGCTCTCTTTTATAGATTTAGGACAAATATCTCATGTGTGGTGAAACATTAAATTGAATATGATGCACAAAAGTCCCAACTGGTTTGCTTGGAAATTTGAAAGCAAATTTTCTGATAATTTAAGAAATTAAGGTATTCAAATGAGTAAACAAAGTCTTCTTTAACTTTGTCAATAAAATAAATCAGCTCTCCCCTAAGACTGTCTTAGTGAGGACAAAATTCAATTGTTAAGACTTAGTTGGGTTTGAAAGATGTTAGTGACATGAAAAAAAGAAAAACAAAAAAAACATTAAATTATGGTAGAAGTTATATTAGCTTTGGGAAATATTGTACTGTCACCAGAATCTCATTATTTAATGTTTAAAAATTTAATGTTTAAAAATCATGCTAATAAATGTTTAAAAGTCATGCTAATAAATGTTTAAAAGTCATGCTAATAAATTATTATTAATAATTATGAATAATACTAATAAATTACTAAGTGTCTACAAGTTGCATTGAAGAAAGTAAGTCAATGAACAATTCAGAAACAATATTTACATCACAGTAAATGAATATTAATAGAAAATTCATAAAATTAAAATATATTAGAATATATATATATATTGTGGACTCTCCCATCCATTTCGACTTATGAGCATCTAACTCAGACTGCCACACAAAGAATTGTTTAGAGTGGTGAAGGCTTGTGTAGCACCATCCACACTTTTTGGAACTGCTGATAACAAACAATTGATGCAGACGTCCGCCACAGATCGCATGAACAGTAGACCTCAGTTATTTAACCCATAACTGGAGGGAAGGGATGGATTAATACCTTTCCCAAGGGTACCAGTGCACAAATGAATGCAGAGTCTTTGACTGGAATTGGAACTCAGCTCACTGATTTCCCTTTCCAAGCTGACATCCACTGCACCACAACTCACATCCGTCAATAAACGCTTACAGCACCTGGTATTCCCAAGCAATCACCCATCTAAGTACTGATCAGGCTCAAGTTTGCTTAACTTCGGTGATCGAGCGGTGATCTTACGGTCATATCACGTTGAACACACATGCGCGCACACACACACACACACACATATATACATATATATATGAATTATGAACACAGCAATAATATGCTTAAAGTGTTTGGAATATAACACACACACACACACACACACACACACACACACACACACATATATATATATATGTGTGTGAATTATGAACACAGCAATAATATGCTTACCATATTTGGAATATAACACACACACATGACTCTACATACATAAACTACATAAACTCTACATATATTCAGTTACATACAATGGCAATTCCATGGGGTTGACAGAAGCGGCTAACCCCCAATTATATGTAAATTTACAACTGGTTGAATCTATTACATTTTTATTATTGACAAGTACACAGATAGAGTTTGGTAGGTCGCCATGTCTATTTACCAGATACGTAATTGAGCTATGGTCAGAGAGATGTAATGTAAGTCTTCTTGTAAATAATTATATTGGACATACTACAACATGCTTAACAAGAGGACTCACATTACGTCTTTAAACCACAGCAACTTATCAGTTGTTCTTTAACAAAACTTGCTTATATATTGTTGTGTAGATGTATGCACATTTGATTAAACACTGTAAGAACACAGACACAAATTTACTGTGGCTGAATTAGTAATTAAAGCACTTTCTAGACATTTTCATCTCAGTGAATTATTTTATGAAGCCATTTTTCATTTTCCAAGAGTTCTTCAATTTCTATACTTATATTGATTGTTAATGTTTTCTTTTTATTGAGTTTTCTTTCAAGTGTTTAGAAGGCTTTTGGTTTATTATAACAACACTGAATTTTTGTAGAGTATATATATATATATATATATATATATATATATATATATATATATATAGATGTCCAGTCCATAAACGGCGACGATAATCCAACAAGATCAACTTAATATAAAATGTTAAGTGTTATATCTATATAGAGATTAAGAGCTCAGTGGATGTTATCCAGAGCAATATGACATTTATAAAGGAAAACTCAACATGTCATTTCAATTGGTTATAAATTATAATTCATTTCTACGAGCTTAATTAGGTCCCTTCATCAGACCTTACAATATTCCTTCCATTTGGTACAAAACATTTTGCCGGCAATTTGGTCGGGGTTTCAATCCTGGGTAAAAAGCAATCGGAGCCTAACCGTACTGATGAGCTGTGATACAGCGAAACAGATCTGTCTGCAGATGACTATATATATATATATATATATATATATATATATATATATATATATATATATATATAGTCAGACAGATCTGTTTCTATTATTATATTTGATATTTCAGACCATCCTCGGCCTTTCATCAGAAACAAATGATTTTAAAATTTAAATTAGAAATGTTTTCATGATGAGCATTCGTCTGAGAGATTGTTTACATCACTTGACACAGAAAGCGACAGATTTTTTTAAATATTTGTAAACATAAACCTATCTTTAATAATACTTATGAATGTTGTTTTAAAGAAAATTTTTTTAAGTGTATCTAAAAAAAATTTTTTTTTTAATCATATCACCTCAAGCAAGGCGGTAACACCACTGATGTGCAGGGGGCTACGTAAGAGTGAAAAGATTAGAAGAGAGAAAGCCGGAAACCACATTCTAAACAGGGAACAAGGGATGAGCCTCTACACCTGTTCAATAGACGTGGGTGGAGTGTGAACCGGGCAATAGTAAATGTTTAACTATTGAAATATTTATAAAGGTTCAAAACACCTAAGTCTCTATTTAACCCTAGCCTGTATATATTTAATTTTAAAATCCAGTATTTTTCTTTCTTTCTGCGTGAGTATGAAGAACTAGAATCAGAATCTATTAGTAAATATATATATATATATTTTCAGTGAGATTTGGAATCTGTTAAATTTTTTGAACTTTGAAAGGACATGTTGTCTCTCCTTGAGTTTGGAATGCCATAAATTATACCAACACTGATTAACAAATCAAATGCACATGAAGCCTGACTGATAAATGACAATTAAAAAACTCATGAATAAAAGTAATAGAATTTGTTTGATTTTCTCAGTATCTCATTATCTGATGAAGCTTTAATAAAAGTGAAACATGTTAGATTAATAAATGTTTCCTATTTGTTCTTAATCCTATCACACACACACACACACACACATATATATATGTATATATATATATATAAGAATGCTCTTCATATTATTTAAATTTGCAATAGTATTTAAATAGTAATCTTTTATATATATATATAAGAATACTATTTACATTATTTAAATTTGAACAAATGTCTTCATCTTTGCCTTCTTCTGGGATATGTTGATCTGTGCAATCTTCAGGAAATATCAAAGCAAACACTTTATTTAATTTACAAGAGTAGATGGTTCTTATTCTTCTTTTCATGTTTAGGGATATCTAGTCTTATTCTTTTTAGCTCTATATAAGTTATTTCTTCTGTTTCCATTGTACTACTGGGATCAGGGATTGAACTTGCAATTACCAAGCCTCTAGATTAAGAGTTCAATCACTGGGCCAGGTTGTAAATATTTTAACTCAACAGTAGAAGTGATTAATAACAGCAAAAGACAAGGACATTAGTCTGAATGTAAATGATATAATTAAGGATGGCTTCATATCTCAGAAATTCAGACAACTATTAGATCTTTACTTCTCTAACAAACTGGTAGATATTCTTCAACATGCGCCATTAGATTCATGAAGTGATCTCTTAAGAACTTTTAAAATGATTGATCTCATTCTTTATGTTATTCTAAAGAAAACATCTCAGACATTCTATTCATTGATTTCCCCAGGTGGATAAGCTGTATGAAAAGAGTAAATGTTTTGTGGTTGGCTTGTTAAGCAACAAATTCAAAAGATCAAAATCATTAACGATCGAAGGTAGCATTACCTGTAGTAGAAGGCTTAGCCAGACCTAAATTTGTTGGTAGCTGAAGTTTTTGATCAGCAACAAAGAACAAGCCTCAGATGTTCATCATAAAATACTCACTCGGTGGAAGATTGAAAATTTGATTCTCACCCTTGCAAGGAAGGCCCCAACTAGCATCCAGTTGGTAGATTGGGCTGTAACTGAAAACAGAAACTGTACTTGAGTATTCATGACTGAATGATGGATATTTATTGATTGCAGCATTTGCACCAAAGTCAGCAGCCAAACAGAACCTAGAGAATAGGCTTGCCCAAGTTGCAGAATGAAACACCCCAGCCTATTATATAAACCACTCACCAACTGGTCCAAAGTAGTAGTCATAGCAGACTCAACTCGCAATACAGTAGAGTACTGGTCTGTTTGTCAAACTAAATCTTACTACCTGGTGGAGGATTGAAAGAGAGTCGAAAGAACAGTCAATCAATTAATTGCCATACATGATACACACTTGGGTGATCATGTCTCTTTTGAGACATAATTGACTAGACAGAAGATTTTCTCACAATACACTGCCATTACTTTCTGTGGTAGTGTTGTGGAGTAGTTTTTGCACTGAAAGTTATAATTGTACTATGTCGGTTGCTAATTGACTTAAAGCACCCTAAATCTTAGGAACTTGGTAATCTTCCATTGAAAGCTGACTCCTTAGTATTCGGCTAACTGCCGACAGATATCAACTGCCTAGTAGCTCCACTGAACTCCAATAGAACTCTAAAGAACTCCCTAGAACTTCTAAGAACTCCTATGAACTTCCCAAGAACTCCTAAGAACTTCTCGAGTTAACTTCCTGTTAACTCTTATTAATATAGGAGGGAGAGTCCATTACCTGAGGAATAGGTGTGTTTCACCATAACAGGTTTACCAGTTGTCAACTAAGGCCATAGAACACAATCTTTCCTGCTATTCAACCCATGTGGAGGAAGAAGAGATGGATTAATACCTTTCCTAATGGTATTTGTGCATAAGTGAATGGAACAAATCCAAATAGTATTTGAACTCGGCTCTCTGATTTCTCATTCTGAGCTGATATCCATTACACCACAATGCATGTCAAAAGAACACAAGTCCAGAAGCACAACAGAAAATGTATACTGATTTCAAACCTACGAAAATATTGAATGTATACCAACCTGCGTAAACCAATTTCAAATCTACATAAAATAAAGTGTATAAAAATTTAAAACCTATCTAGCATAAAATGCATATCAATTTAAATCCTGTATGAAATATCTTCTTTATGTGCAGAATTTGCTCAGGATGAAGGCAATCATGGCTCTTCACAACTTCCTCTACCTTGAAGTTGCTAATAAATTTTCTTTCTCTGTTATTTCTCCTAAACCCTCAAACTCACTAAATATGTTATATTTTATTTTCCTCTGTATCTCTTGCCTTCAATCTGTTCTGTGAGTTTCAGATTTTCCAAGCCCTCTTTCCTCATTATTTCCCTTGTCTCTTCCTGTTTTTTGTTTTTTTTTAATCATATCACCCCAAGCAAGGCGGTAACACCACTGATGTGCAGGGGGCTACATAAGAGTGAGAAGATTAGAAAAGAGAAAAACCAGAAACCACATCCTAAACAGAAAACAAGGGATGAGCCTCTTCACCTGTTCAATAGACGTGGGTGGAGTGTGAACCGGGCGATAGTTTAGTCTATCTACTCCAATTGAAAAAGAAAGAAAAGAGTGAAAAGATTGGAAAAGAGAAAACTGAAAACCGCATCCTAAACAGGAAACAAGGGATGAGCCTCTTCACCTGTTCAATAGGTGTGGGTGGAGTGTGAACCATGTGATAGTTAAGTCTATCTACTCCAATTGAGAACAAAAAAAAAAGTTAAAGATTTCAAAAAACGAAAAAAATAAGTGACATATTAAGTTTTAACTTCGTTAAAGTCCAGTCAAAAATAAAAAAAAATAAAATCAAATGTACGGTTAGACATGAAAAGTTTTTAAAATTAAGCAAAAATATTGGGCAAAAACGGAGAAGAGAAGAAAACAAAAAATATGGCATACCTATAATTCAACCAAGCTGAACTACAGGCAAATTGAATAAAAAAGAAAAAAGATATTTCTAACTTTGGTCAGAGAAGATCGGGGGATGGGAGACTAAGAGTGTCCGTCACCGCCAACCAGGCAACTTTTAAGTACAAGTTTCTTTTTGTTTCCATTTTCTCTAAAACTTTCTTGTTACTCACATGTTCAATCCTCAGCATCCTTCTGTAGAACCATATTTCTGTTGCTTTAAGTCTCTTCTTCATTTTTGATGAGACTGTCTCTTTTATTTGAAAACCTACATAAAATATAACGTATACCAATTCAGATCCTTTATAAAATATATACCAATTTAAACTTACATAAAATGAGTATCATTTAAAACAAACATGAAATAAAATATACACTGTGGTGAAGGCAACCAATAGTAGAACATAGTGGAAAGTGTTCAAATCTTGTGCCGTGTTCTTTCAGGACATCACTGATCATGGACTTCCACTCGGCCCTGTCTCTTGTTGCTCTCAATATTGTTCCTCTTGGCATCTCTCCCAAAACTTGCTCCACCATCCATATGTTCAAGCCCATCAAATATCTCTCATGCTGCTTTTCTCTGTCTCTCTTTCCTTCTATTCGTCCTGTGAGTATTAGATTTTCCATGCCTTTCTTCCTCAATATGTGTCTCAGGAACCTCAGTTGTCTCTTCCTGATGTTAAGTATGAATTTTCTTCTTATTTGCATCTTCTCCAACACCTAATCATTGCTCACATGTTTGGTCCATGGTATCCTCAGCATCCTTCTGTAAAACCACATTTCTATGTGCCTCGAGCCTCTCCTTTATCCTTGAAGAGATCGTCCAGCATTTACTTCCCTACAGAAGGACAGATATCATATAGCAGTCCAGCACTTTTTTTCTTTGTTCCCAATGAGATTTTCCTGTCTCCCATACTCTGGTTAGCTTTTGAAATGCATCCTTGGCCATGCCAATGCGTCTTTGAATCTCAGTGCCACACTTTTCATCCTTTGTCAGAACGCTTCCCAGGTATTTAAATTTCTTTACTTGTCTTATTTAAGTTTCTCTGAAAAGACTTAATTAGAAGAAACCCATTAAAGAGTAAATGAGATAAACACTCAGCTAAGTGGAAGTGGTATCTTGATTAGACCATTGTGACGCTATAACTGAGATACTCAAAGGAGAGGATGGTAAAGAATTTTATCTCAGTCATCAATGTCGTTTTTTTTATGACCAGCAGTAAAATCAGTGAAATGAGATATTCAAAAGTAACCAACAACTTGACAAAGAGAGAATAACAAAATAAATATATGAACATTTTGATGTCACATGACAACAAACTGGATATTGGTGATTTCTGGTCAGTCAGTCAAGTGCCATATGTGATACACACTTTGGGCAATCATGTCCCAAAAGAGACATGACTGATTGGGTAGAAGATTATCCTGCAGTAGATTGCCATTGTTTTCTGCAGTAGACTGGTTGCCAGCCAAGGCTAAAGAACCTGATCTGTCCTGTTATTTGACTCATACACTCCCAATCAAAAAATTTAAGACCACTTAAAAATCTTTAAGAAGAAATTTTTTTTTATGGATAGATTTTAAACTTCTCCCACTTAAGGTTACCAATACTAATATCTAAAAGCTTATGGAAACAAAAAGCTACATTCCAAACATTTTATTTAGAAATTTACATTTTTATAAAATGAGGCGTAGCTAGAGGGAGAAGATATGTATTATATTATTAAGTAGTAATTAGTGGGAGATCAGTTTATTATTTCATAACAATATAAAACCGATCCCCCACTTTATGACCAGTAGAAGCCTTAATCATGATTCCTGTTCAGTCAGTCAGTTAAGTGGCATATGTGATACATGCTTTGGGCAATCATGTCCCGAAAGAGACATGACTGACTGGGCAGAAGATTATCCTGCAGTAGATTGCCATTGCTTTCTGCAGTAGACTTGTTGTCAACCAAGGCTATAGAACCCTATCTGTCTTATTATTTAACCCATAACTGGAGGAAAGTGACAGATTAATACCTTTGTCAAGGGTATTTGTGTAGAAGTGAATGCAAGGAATTCAACTTGGCACTCTGATCTCTTGTTCCAAATCAATATCTACTGTACCACAACGCACATCCTAAACAAATTGTCAGGAATGGGATAATTTCCTGACAATTTGTTTAGGATGTGCGTTGTGGTGCAGTGGATATCTGGTAGTAGATCTATACTAACACACGGATTTGAGATTGAGGGTAGTTCTCAACAGCCTGTTGGCAGGGACAGACTGTCACTTTCCAATTCCACCCTTTAGAGTTGCCAGCCATGCATCATGGTGAAGAGATGAGAAGAGAAGTGATAGAGGAGAGTGAAAGTTATCTCTGGTTGAAGTGAAGAGCTCTTAGGCTGTTATGGTAGATGTTGTCCCAAGTGTTACATGCCACCCATTCCACACTGTGCAAATGAATTCCTGAAATATACGCCCAAATATATATTGGAAACAGAATGTGTGTTTTTTCTTTCTCCCCAAGGTGATAATTTCTGCCTTCCATTTTTTGAGGAGCCTAGAGTGAACCTTTCCCACTTTTGTATCGGTCCTGGGCATGATGATAAACTGCATCCGGCAGCAAGGCCTCTGATTGGGAGGTTGTGAGGAGCATGGAACCACCTTTTAATTGTTGCTGTTCTCAGGTCCACTCTGACTCGGAGTGGTAGCACCTGTTAGGGTACCAGCTATAGGCAAATAGTTAACCCCCAAACTGGGGTCAAAACACTATGAAAGTATAAAAATAGACTTTTATAGAAAAATATACATAAAAATAGACTTTTAGAAAAATATACATTTTTTAAAGGAAACATATTACAAACAATACATTTTTGAAGAAAAATTATTGCCATAACACATTTTTGAAGGAAAAAAAAATTATTCTCAGCAAAACATTTTTGAATACAAAACTAGAAGACATCTTCAGTTTTTTAAAATAAAAAGAATAAAAACAAAAAAAATTAATTAAAATTGGACTAAATCAACCTTCACACTATAACTGAACATTAAAAAATACCTTAAAACCCTACCTTTTTGTTATTAAATAATCCACAGAGGTGTTGATATGCCGTTATACAAAACTCAAACTCAAGCTCAAACCCACTTTTGTATCCCAACACAAACAAGAATAGAAACACAATGTGATGGTTATGTGTCTGGTTGGTAAAAATCTGAGAGAGAGCCATATTATAAATTTACCCTGTCATGGAGAAAGTAATGGTAGCCAATCAGCTATTCTCTTTAAGAACAATCCTGTCAATTAAAAACTCATAAATATCAGATAACAGTGTGAATGAGTTCAGCTGCCTTGGAATTGATGCCTTGCCCAGTTAGGAGGGGCATGGGTAACTGTTGGTGATGAAGTCAGTTCAGTCAGTTCAGTGTCATACATAATACACACTTGAGCAATCATGTCTTGAAAGAGACATAACAGGCTGGGTAGAAAATTTTCCTGCAGTAGGTTGCCATTACTTTCTTTGGTAGACTGATTGCCAACTAAGGCAACAGAACCCAACCTGTCCTGCTAGTTAACTCATAGCTGGGGGAAGAAGTGATAGATTCATATCTACCCAAGGGTATTCGCACGTATCTGAATGCAATGAATTCAACTGGAATTCAGTCTCTGCTATCCAATTTCATGTTTTGAGTTGATATCCGCAACTCACATCCTGTGATAAAGATTTGATCATAATTAAAATATGGATTGACAGATTTATTTTTTTATGCCCCATCAACTGTTTGCAGGGTTTTTTAAACCAGAAAATATTTTCAGTTTGTAAGGATTATTTGTTGATAAAAATGATTTACTGATACAAGTCCTACTGATTAATCCATTGCTGGGGGGAGAAGAAGTGGGTTCATACTTTTCTCAAGGGTATTTGCACATAAATGAATATAACAAACCAGACTAGTAATGGAACTTGGCTCTCTACTTTTCAATTCTGAGCTGTGATTCATTATACCATCTGCACATTCAAACTTAAAGTATTTAGTATTCCTAGGTGCTGAGCAGAATTGATGTCACTTAACTTTGGTGATCATTTGAGAACCAGTGTTTCAATGCAATATCACTGTAAGTTCCAAGATATGGAATGTTAAGATACAGAAAATGAGAAAATATAAGTACAAAGTGGATGGAAATGATGAATATCTACATTATAATAGTGCACAAAACAAGTATTATATATGTAAAATGGGAAAAAAATAAAAGAGGAGTAGGACTAATACTAGATAAAGGCAAGAAGTGTGTTTTGTGCTACTGGCAACAGCCAACATGGTATAAGTGTCTATTTCTTAAAGCACTGAAGAATTAGATAGATTTTATAGTGCTCAACAGTCAACATGGTATTTTATAGTGCTCACCAGTCAACATGGTATAAGTGTCAATTTCTTAAAGATGAAAGAGGAGTAGGACTAATACTAGATAAAGGAAAGAAGTGTGTTTTGAGCTACTGGCAACAGCCAACATGGTATAAGTGTCTATTTCTTAAAGCACTGAAGAATTAGATTTTATAGTGCTTTAGAAAATGCCAAATATGAAAACCTACTGCAATGACATTATTATTATGCAATGCCTAAAGTCAAAAGTGGGGAAACAAATAGTAAAATGATTGGTAAATGTGCACTTAGAGCAAGAAAAGTGGGTTCATTTGGTACGTTTTAATAATGAACATTTCTGTCAGAATTTCTGGCATGACGAGTTTTTATAATTTACATTACTTACATGCAGACTAATATCCTCATGTTTGTTGTTATTATGATACCATTTTTCTCTTATTGTGATTTCCGGCTTTCATCAGGGGCTTATTGAACCTGGCAGCCTTCAGACAATTTTTTATAGCACCCTTTATTTAATCTATGGGTGAATTTTCTTATTACACTTCCTATGTCTAGAGATATTTTGCCTAGAAGTATTTAGTACTGCTCAGTTATTGGTCATCTATAACCAATACTTTACTTCACTTGGCTATTGTTTGTGGATTTGATGCAAACTTGGACTCAGTAGTGTTTTCAATTATCATTTGCCTTTATCAAAGATTTTTGTTTGTTTTTTATTTTTCTAATGTAAGGATACAAAAGGCGCTTATCTTCCATTGGTCAAGGTAAGTCATATGGCCACATGACAGCCACTTCATGGTGTTACTCCAGATAGTGGCCTAAGTGCTAGTCTGTAGATAGTCAGCAAACAACAGCAGAACAACAAGGTTGTTCCCTTCTGCCTTGGTCTTGGGTCTAGGCGGACTGAGGTTAAATCTACCTTTCCACTCAGCTTGCAGGTGTATCCCACTGGAATATAGATGAATCCTGCCTTATACCTTGGGGATATAGATGAATCTGGTCATGTCCTGCTGAAATATAGACAAATCTGTACCCTCTAATTCTTAAAGCAAAACAATGACTTTTCCAGATGAGAAATATCTCCAAACTATATGTAAGACTTTTCTTTTTGTTCCTTCTTATACTTTGCTTTGTAGTAGATATATGTGATATGTATTTCTCCATATGTGAATATGTATAAAACTGTGTATATTATAGTATATAAAAGTCTCTCTGAGAACAAGCATTTGCTATTCATTTCCTCTTTCCACCTTACCATTACACTAGTAACTGACATGCAATTTATTTACCCAACCCATGTGGGAAGGTATATACTTTACATTATGTTTTTGTTTATATATTTTCATATATTATATTCACTATACAATTTTTTTGAAAGAGTTTCTTGGCTCAAACAATAACTTTTTAGCCCTTTCTCTTAAAATTTATACATTCACTAAGATGTGTTTTTTTGTAATCTATTGATTAACTGTAATCCTTTAATAATTGTTATGTTAGTTAAAAGAAAATGACTCATTAATTAACAATTATGCTTTCCTTTTATTCCAATAACTGATTGTTCTCTGACAATTTTTTTTAATTGGAGCTTAATTAAGTCTAATATTTATTTAAATGTGGAAAAATACAAAAAAAAAAAAAATCAAGATAAATTTTAAAAAAGTGTTCTCTAAATTATTCCTTTCCTAATATCATCAGCTATTCTGAGGTCACCTTGAAAAGAATTGCTTTAAAATTCAGTTACGATTTTGCTTTGTGTTTAGTGTTAAAAAAGTGAGAAAAATATAAGTAGCCATGTTAGTCTGTAATGGATTGAAATAAAAAAAATATATACCAAACAATAGCCTGCAGTTGTATGAGATGTATTTTTGGTTTTGTTTCACACCAAGTGTAAACTTATTATAGTTAGAATGGATTTGAAAAAAATTCTGTATCAATAACCAATAGAAAATGAGTTATAACACTTTATGCGGAAGATGTGAGGGGAAAAAGCAATAAATGATCAGGATTCAGAAAGACAGAAGATGTTGATTGATGTTGCATTGGAAATTTGAAGGTTGTAGGTTAAAGGGAAGCAAGAACTCAGAAGAAAATTACACAGGCAAGAAGTGCAAGAAAAGAAACTGTTAGAGTAGGACATAATTTTACATCTAGTTTGTTCAACAGTAAAACAGTGAGACCTAGCTGCCAATCTAGTAGCACACTCAAATACATGCAACTGAGGCACTAAGGAGAAAGCATCATCAGAACAGTTGCCATGAAAATGTTTATAGAAAAGACAGAGGGAAGCCACATCATGACAGAGTGAGTGACTGAATTGCAAAGTCAGGATCAATTATATTAGAGAAGCTTCTTTGACTTTTGTCCAAAGAAATCTCACTCTTATAATGATAAAGTCTTTTATACAAAAGTTCATCCAATTTGAGGCTTGACAGCCACTCAATGTGGAAGATTATTGTTAAAATGGTTATGTGATTTATTTTGAGGACATGGTAGGAAGTGAATACTTCCAAGATAAGAAGGATAGATAAGAATGGCACTTGATTTGAAGAGGTTAAAATTGAAGTGTTCAGGAAAGCACCAACATGGGAGTCTGTTCTATAGAGTAGCAGCCGAGTAGAACTTTTGCCTCAAAAGTTAAATACAGTGGTGATGAACATTTGCCATGGAAATAGCAATTTGTTTGTGTGATATTGCATCCATGACAATAAGGAAAATATTTCATCACAAAGCGATTTGAGATTATCAAAGATACAAATTAAGGATTGGACAGCTGCAGCCAAGACATGGCAGCAATATTTGACTCTTATCTAACTAGCAATATAGCCCAGCGTTGCTCAGGTGTAATGAAAGCTTTAAAACTAATCCATGGTCCTGAAGCTCAGACTCTTTGGATGTTGGCACGAAAGACTAAAAAGCAATAGTGGTTTCCAGTTAAAGCAAAACCGTAGACTGAAAGAAAAATGAATGGATCTAAGTCAAATTTTGATTTCCTGGTATCGATATCAAATAAGTTTTTTTCATTGTAAACTGAGTTTTGAAGGCTAAATAAGTCCTCTGAGTAAATGATATCATGGCTGAAACTAAGAACTACAATTATACCTACTTAGAGCCAAACCCGAAGCAAAATCTAAAATAAAAGGGCTGAAAAAATACAGACATACAGGCAGATAAACAGACACACACACAAACATCTTGCCTTTTGTATATACATATTATTGATTTTCTGCACTATTGTAAGAACTGCAACCTTGAAATTTCTGAATACCGTTTCTTATGTCTTTGTCTATGAGTGTGTCAAGTTGGATTAAAATCGAACCACTCTTCCTATACCTGATTTTTCCGATTATCAATTTTCCATATATATCGGGGGTACCTTGACACAAAACCTAGCTAAAAACACTCACAGATGCTTATAGTACAACTGTGTAAATTTTCAAGAAAATCAGTTCAACTGTTTCGGAGTCTATAGGTAACAGACACACACACACACAGATACACACACACACACAGATACACACACACACAGACAAAGTTCCATTTATAAATAAGTTAAGATCTGATTCTTACAAAGATAAAACATGGCAGAAGGTGTTAAGTACATTCTGGAATGGTACAGTGAACTGAGCATTTTTCCCAGCATTTTTAGCAATGGGTTGTATATATGAATACCACTTGAGGACTGAAGTTAACTGGAGTCCCAGTTCAAGGCAGTGATCTTCATTGAGGTGCACCCTTAATGAAGATCATTGCCTTGAACATTTACTGTTCATCATAACTTTGAAAAACTCAGCATATGGCGTGTGATGGTGAATGATACAAGCTTTGTTTTTTTGGTATTGGAAGTGAGAATCCAGTTTTTCCCTCATTGAGCAGTCAGAGGAGAGATCAGTTGCCAGGTTTGAATCATTAGTTTTGGAGTCAAGTGCCATATGTGATACACGCTTGGGCAATCATGTCTCAAAGGAGACATGACTGACTGAGCAGAAGATTATCCCGCATTAGGTTGCCATTGCTTTCTGTGGTAGACTGGTTGCCAGCCAAGACTATAGAACCCAATCTGTCCTATTATTTAAACCATAACTGGAAGGAAAAGACAGATTAATACCTTTCCCAAGAGTAGTTGTGCATAAGCGAATGCAAAGAATTCAACTGGAATTCGAACTCAGCATCCCGGTTTCTTGTTTCAAGTTGATATCCATTGCACCACAATGCATATTCATTAGTTTTGGAGAGGCTTTTTAAAAGTAGCTCTATGATATATACTTGCCAGGATAAAGTTGTTTTACATCTGGAAATTTTTGTATTTAATTTAGTTATCACACTTAACCCTTTTAGCATACAAAATACTAAAGCCCACTACATCTTAACTTCCAGGTTCACCCTGACCTGGGATGGTAAAACCTGCTGAGTTCCAACTATGGGAAAATAGTGAAACCACAAATAAAATTCAACAGTAGCTTTTTTATAATAAAATGACCAATACATTTTTATAGGAATTCCAGTTGAATACCCTGCATTCACTTAAGCACTGGTACTCTTGGGAAAGGTATTAATCCGTCCCTTCCCTCCAGTTATGGGCTAAATAACAGGGTAGGACTTGGGGACCCTGCCCTTAAAAAACAAATCCCAATGAATCTTGATACTTGAAAAGAAAAAAAATATTACTAGACACAAAACTTATATAAAAACAACAATAAATTGTTGAATGAAAAACGGTATTACCAGCAATAAATAAATAAGAAAAAAAATTTAGTTGGCAATAAATGACCCGCCAAGGTTGATATGCCATAAAACAAAACAACCAATCAACAATATTTTTATAGTAATGACACTCAATGAAACACTAAAAAAATATGACAATATAATTTATAGTAAAATATCAATGATACATTTTATGATCTGCAAAGTATATATTTAAAAAGCATACTTTTAACATGAGAGTAAAAAACAAGGTATTTGTATGAAAGCATAAAATATTTACATTTCAGTGTTAAGTAACCCAAAGAGGTTGGTATGCTACTAAACAAATTCAAGCAACCAACAATACCTATTAATGATAAAATTACAACAATACATTTTATCTGTTGTTAAGTGGATACAGCTGTGTTCAAAACATATTTAGTTAAAACCCTAAAATTGCGTTCAAAATATTCAGATTCTTGCATTAAATAACTCATAGTGATTGATATGTCATAAAACAAAATCAACGACTATAGATTATTTAATGGTATATGATCTAAGGCGAGATGGTAAATGTTTGCACATTTCTTGGGGTTAAGTGATTTTTGTATTTGCTTAATTAGCATTTTCTTTCTGCTTTGTTTGATCCCTTAATGGGTCCTTTGTGCCTGAGACCTGATCTAAGGCGAGATGGTAAATATATACATACTATTTGGATATTCCTTGGGGTTAAGTGATTTTTGTAATTGCTTAATTAGCATTTTCTTTCTGCTTTGTTTGATCCCTTAATGGGTCCTTTGTGCCTGAGACCTGATCTAAGGCGAGATGGTAAATATATACATACTATTTGGATATTCCTTGGGGTTAAGTGATTTTTGTAATTGCTTAATTGTCATTACTTTTCTGCTTTGTTTGATCTTTTAATGGGTTCTTCTTGCCCAAGACCTGATCTAAGGTGAGATGGCAAATATATGCATTCTGTTTGCACATTTCTTGGGGGTTAAGTGATTTTTGTATTTGAATTAATTATAATTTCCTTTCTGCTTTGATTGATCCCTTAATGGGTCAATCTTTGCTGAACCTGAGCTAAGGCAAGATGGTAAATATATGCATTCTG
Source organism: Ascarosepion bandense (assembly GCA_037127315.1). Classification (NCBI taxonomy): domain Eukaryota; kingdom Metazoa; phylum Mollusca; class Cephalopoda; order Sepiida; family Sepiidae; genus Ascarosepion; species Ascarosepion bandense. The sequence continues at coordinate 46,100 of JBBBDQ010028939.1, forward strand.
TTTGCACATCTCTTGAGGTAATGTGATTTTTGTATTTGCTTAGTTTTTCAAAAACCCTTTTCAGAAATGTTTTTGTCACTCAATTTGCTCATATTAACCAGAGTGCAAACCTTTTTGTTTTCTGTATTGATAATAACATCTTCGGCTGTTTGTTTGTATTGTTTCATCTCTGTTGCTTGAAAAATACCTGAGGATGGCAACATCTGCTATCTCAAATACATATTCAGGATGATGTTCCTGCCAATTTACAGCTGTTTTTATCCTGTAGTCATGATAAATCTTCTATTGCATATATAGACCTACCTTTCAATGACAATTTTTATACTGATGGGGTGTGAGTATTGAGAATCCTGAGATAAGGTGATCAACAGTTTAAATGCATTAGTTACAGGACTGACTGTTATGCAAGATTATAATTTATTTATTTCTACTACTAGTTCTATTACTTGTCCTGGGCATGATGGTAAACTGCATCTGGTAGCAAGGCCTTTGATTAGGGGTTTGTGAGGAGCATAGAACCACCTCTTAATTGCTGTTGTTCTCAGGTCCACCCTGACCTGGAGTGGTATCACCTGTTAGGGTCCCAGCTATGAGCAAATAGTTAACCCCCAAACTTGGGTCAAAACACTATGAAAGTATAAAAATATACTTTTATAGAAATATATGCATAAAAATAAACTTTTATACGAAAATTTACATTTTTGAAGGAAAATATTACCAACAATACATTTTTTAAGAAAAAATTATTACGATAACAGAAAAAATTATTCTTAGCAAAACATTTTTGAATACAAAACTAGAAAAAATTTTGGATTTTCTAAAATAAAAAAGAATAAAAACAAAAAAATTTCATTAAAATCTAACTAAATCAACCTTCCACTTTAACTAAGCATTAAAAAAATACCTTAAACCCCCCCCACCAATTTGGCATTAAATAACCTACGGAGGTTGATATGTCGTTAAACAAAACTCAAACTCAGAACTCTATTTCTATTACTACTCCTGCTACTATTATTATTGTGTCATTTTTCATCATATTTCAATTTCTGCTATGGTTGCACTACCTACCAAGCCTGCAGGAAGACCTAAGGCAGGTTGTGGTGTGTTGTTATAGCTCCATTTCATGTTTTGTCTATCTCCCCTATCATCCCTAGCTTTACATAGACAAAGTTCTCCTTAGTGTGTGGTCTGTACTTAACAAGACAATTTTTTGTATATCTCTTAAGCTTGGGTTTCCAGGGATTTTTCAGTGTGTTGTTTTGTTCCTTTTTTTATCATTTCAAATGCACCTACTATCACTGGCACGATTCTTGTTTTCAATTTCCACATTTTTCCCTATTTTAATTTCCAGGTCTTTATATTTTGACAGTTTTTCGAATTCCTTGGTTGCTATGCTACAATCCGCTGGACAAGCCATATTATTATTATTATTATTATTATTATTATTATTATTTTCATATTATTATTATTATTATTATTATTATTATTATTATTATTATTATTATCATATTATTATTGTTTTTATTATTATTATTATTATTATTATTATTATTATTATTATTATTATTATTTTTTTTTTTTTTTATTTTACTCCTTCTTCTACTCCTTCTTCTCCAACTAGAGACCTAAAGTCAGAAATGGCTTCATAACATTTTCCACTGGTCATTTTTGGAAACCCTCAAACCAAAAACAAACAAAAATCACACATGTTTTACATAGAAAAAGCTCTTTGTATTATGTGTGCTGTACTTGTGAGTCGACTATTTTGTATTTTTTAAGGCAAGGGAATCCCGGAATCCTTTCAATGAGTCTATTGAAAACTTTACCAAACAATCTGGAATTACTGATCTCTTCATGTGCCACATTTTTTAGATTTCCACTTCAAGAATTGTGATAGTTTTTTTGAAAATCTTCAAAGATACATTACAATCTGTTGAGACTGCTATGTTACTAAGAAACTACATTCTGTTTTTGTGGTATGATTGTTATCACCACCACATACCGCCACCACTGTTAACTTAAAATACAATCTAAATCATTATCAATTGTCATCTTGGTATTTTCATTCCTCAAAAATGCTTTTGTTTTGCTATTTCTATCACACCCAAATACACTTTTGTCTTTTTGGCTTTGCTGCCTGACATGGGATAAATTTGATTAAAAATCAAAAGGGTTTTTAAAAGATTCAACAGATTTTATTGATTGTTTTGAGCCTTGCTGGTTGAAGCTTATGAATGCAGCTTTAGAGGCATTGATATATTGTCATGTGTTGTTAGCAGAATTTTGTAGATGATGTAGGAGAACTGTGGCATTGGTAATGGTGTCTGTTGTGATAGCTAGGTCAACTGCATTGTCAACTAAATATTTATTAAATAAAAGTATTGCTGTAACCTAAAAAGGTCACTGAATGAGAAATCACCAAAACAAATGTTGGACAACAAAACAGCAATCTTTATAACATCAGCAAAATACAATATTCGCCAGCTGCATGAAGTAGAGAAGTAGTGCTAGCCGTGAACTGCTAGACAGCAATATTGATATTTACCGGTGCTCACACCATGAAACAGATGTGACACAAGGTCAGTTTTTAAGGTGGGTTTATCAGCAGTCCCAAGAAAAATTTCCCAAACCCACTCGGCACTTCACCTTTTGGAGACACAACAGGCACTGGTCAATAAACAACCCTACTCCCAAGGGAGAGATAAAGTGTGTGTGGGGGGGAGGGGGGTCGATCGCTGGGTGTGGGTCAAAATATAAATCCCAACCAAAAGCATATGAATTTATTATATCACTAGGCACTAATTACTCCCAGTTACAATAATGTCCAACATATTTATGAGGACTGGGACATATCCATTAATGTTCATAGGTATGTATATAACAGCAACCATCATCATTATCCTCATTATTATTATTATTATGCTTTTAATATAATCTCTTACCAAATCATTGCCCAAAACCTAGCTTAAGGGAATATAGTTTACATTTGCATTCTGCTTGCAAGAATTATGATGTTAACTGATGATACTTAACATGTCCAGTGATTATATTTTCTTTACCTTTCTGATACTTTCCTGAGGAGATGATCAGTTTCACAAAGGGCAATAATTTTGATAATCACTCTAACTGAACTTTTTTTTCTGAACCATAGACTGCATATGTTTCTTGTGCCATGTTTCTCAATATTGGAGCAAAATGCTGCTCTATCAGGCAACATATGACTTTTAATGTGTTGTAGAGTTCTTTTCGCAGTGGAGGCTAGTATTTGTGCTAAAGTCGGTCCTAATAGGTTTGATGTATAAAATGTTAAGAACTTGATATAATATGTATAACACAGTGTAATCTTGCCAGTCATTGACTACCTTTGTATTCGTCTAACTGTTGACTACTATCATCCAACATTGACTGACCCCTGTTCCTCTTACTACCCCTACTTAAATTAGATGGGAGAGTCTATTCACTTTAGAGTAGGTGTGTTTCACTATAACATAATGTTAATTGATTACTGGTGTAAATATATACATATTATATTTGTAAAATTAAGATGAGCACTGCACATATCATGGTTAGTGGCTAAACTTAACCCACTGTGTATGTCTCTTAGTTGCTGACACTGTGAGTAGTGGGGAAGTATTATGGAAATGTGTCAAGAAGGTTTTCTTAAATTTGAAGGATAAGGCAGTCAAGGCAACTTAGTAGACACATCGAGGTACTTGAGAAAATCTTCAACCAGATATGATAACCCAATCTGAAAGTATTTACAACCTGACCTCACCTACAAGGTTATGGAGAACTCACAGTGTAGTAAAGGATTGTGTCTCAAATTGGGAAATTGTAGAACCGAATTTGAATTCTTATCAAATTTATTACTTTAACTTACGTGCTAATCCCTTGTGAGAGGGTCCTGGGCATGACGGTAAACTGCATCTGGCAGCAAGACCTCTGAGTGGGAGGTTATGAGGAGCATGGAACCACCTTTTAATTGCTGTTATTCCCAGGTCCACCCTGACCTGGAGTGGTAGCACCTGTTAGAGTCCTGGCTATGGGCAAATAGTTAACTTCCAAGCACTATGAAAGTATAAAAATACACTTTTATAGAAATATATACATAGAACTAAACTTTATAGAAAAATATACACTATTGATGGATAAATATCACCAAAAATCATTTTCAAAGAAAAAATTATTACCATAACACATTTTGAAGGAAAAAATTATTCTCAGCAAAACATTTTTGAATACAAAACTAGAAGACATTTTCAGTTTTTTAAAATAAAAAAGAAAAAAAACAAAAAAATTTCACTAAAATCTTACTAAATCAACCTTCTTAAAGTAAACATTTTAAAAAAATGCCTTAAAACCTTTTTTGCATTAAATAACGCACAGCACTTGATATGCCATTAAAAAAAACCCAAACTCAAACTCAAACTATGTGAGAGGTAAGAATCCATCTATTCTCTCCCCAGGTAGGAGTAAATAGCAGGACAGACTGGGTTCTATGGTGTTGGTTGGCAATTAATCTACTGAAGTAAAAGTTGACAGCTGACTACTACAAGAGAATCTTTATAATCCATGTGGTTAGGGAAAACTTCATCAAATTTCTTCTAGAGAAGAAGCCAGCTCAACCCGCCCAGGGTAAGTGCCATCACAAATATAACTAAGTACAAGGTTATGCACTACTTTTATCAAAACCTGTCGCTGTATTGTGCATATGAGGGTCATTCAATACAATAAATAAGGTGAATTTTTTGGTATAAGGACTTCCAATACAGATAGAAGCTCATGTTTTTTTAATTTTTCATTGTAGTCTCCCAGCAGTGTCACACACTTTTCCCATCTGTGCACAAGCTTCCGTATTCTCGCAGGGTGAAAATCTTTGGACTGATGTCTCAGCCAGTCGCTCACAACACTTTTGACTTCATCGTCACTTTCAAACTTCATGCCTCTTGTGAATGCTTTCAAGGGACCAAACAGGTGAAAGTCTGAAGGAGCAAGGTCTGAGCTGTAAGGGGTATGAGGGAGCAGTTCCCAGCCCAGCTCGTTGATAGTCTGCACCATTTTGGCTGCTGTGTGAAGCCTTAGAGTAGGCAAGGTCATCATGGACAATTTTGTGTGCTGTCCCAGCAGATAGGCTCAAAGTCCTTGCAATGTCACCCACTGTCACCCTTCTGTCAGACTGAATGAGGTCATTGACTGATTTGATCACCTCAGGAGACCTCACTTCTTTAGGCCTCTCATGCTTGTCTTCATCCTCAACATGGCTCTGTCCTTCTTTAAACAATTTAGCTTACTTGTAGACATTTTTTTTGCTGAAACATGTGGCACCAAACACAGTTGACATTCTTTTATGAATTTCAACTGGTTTTCACCCTTCAGCAACCAAAAACTTGATAACTGACCTCTGTTTAATCTTTGAGCATGCTTCTTGGTTGGCCATCTTTGTTAATCTCCAAAACTCTCAAAGTTTTTTTTTTCAATTTGCAAAAAAAAAAAAAAATCCCTTTGTAAAAGAAGTAAAGGAAAAAAAATTTAAAAAAGTAAACTTCTATCTGTATTAGAAGTCCTTATGCCAAAACATTCACTTTATTTCTTGAATGACACTTGCATTTTGTTTGTAATGCATGTGTTTGGTATTAATTTATCAGACGTTATTGTGGATACACTGTCTTTAATATTTAATTTCACAGCTAGACTCTACATTGTCTTCTTCTTCTTCTTCTTCTTCTTCTTCTTCTTCATGTGTTATGTCATCTTTATGTTGATGGTTGGACCCAAAAGTCTGCTCTTCCTGGCTGGTTTTATGCCGGGAAGGCTGATTTGCAGCAATGGTTTCTCAGATGTCAGGGTGAAAGAGTGGGAAAAAGCAAAGTCAAAGAGTGTTTGATAAAGCCATTCATGTTGATTTTGGTAGAGTAGTCTAAACTGAAGAAGAATCCCACACATTTGGACAAACCCGTTTTTCTTGTGGCTTAAAGGATATTGAGTTATTACAAACCTAGTTGCATTGAGCTGTTGGATGCTTGGTCTCTCAAGTTCTGCGTTGTTTATGCCAGTCTGACTGGCGTTGTCCTCTTTTGTTAGTTTGGCCATTGAGATTGTGTAGCTATTTGCTTATTCTGTTGTTAGCCTTGTTGGGGGTTGGTCATGTTCAGTTTGGTTCCTTCTCTTCACTATAGATGGCCCTACAGGTTTTGAAATTCCAGGCTGTTTCACTCTTGAGATCATTTGGACATGCAATCTTTCTACCATGACAAGGAACAACCATACAGTGTGCAATGAGAAAATTGTCACCATTTTATATTTTCAATTTCATGTGTGCCAGTTGTTTGTTTTTAATTTTGTTGACTGCACAGTATAGTAGGGTCAGTTGTACACCATCTATAAGAAAAAGAGCACCATGACATGATTCATTTTGCCAGAGATTTAGAAACAGCATGTTGTAATGATTAGCATTCACGTCTGAAGCCCCAATACAAACATTGGATGTCTATTTGAGGGCAATGCAGAGAATTCGAAAAAAGTTGGATGAATCTAGTGGTAATGATGAAAGTGTTTTAGTGATCACTAGTGATGACAACATTATGCCTCAATTCATCTTCGCAGAAGACCTTAGTGTCAACATGGAAGTCAATATCAAGTGCCTTGAAAAGATAGTGCTGTCCTGGGTCAAGAGGGTGGCTGCTGGAAAACACTATGTATGGTAACAGGACCCTGCACCATACTACACAAGACAGAAAACCTAGTAAATTCCTGCGATCTCATTACCATTTACATCTGGCCACTTAACTTGCTAGATTGCAAACCCCTTGATTATTATTTGTAGGGTACAGTTGATTGAGAAACTAACAAAAGGTCTTGCAACACTAAAGATGAACTGAAGTCAAGGTTTATGGCATTATTCACAACATAAACAAGAAGACTGTCTAGAAGAGTTGCAAGAGATTCCCAAATTATCTGGAGGCGATGGTTGAATCTGCATTTACTTTTTTCTCTTACATTTATACAACTTCATTCAGTAACTGTTGTGGAGTTGTGGCGAAACTTTGACGAAATGTGTAGTGATTGGTTTGTGCCGAAAGTAACAAGGTAGGTTTTGTGCCGAAACGGAACAAGAAGGTAGGTTCAAAACAGTGTATTAGTATACCAAGAAAACAAGATATTAAAAAGAAGTGTTACTAATAAGTAATATAGAATTAAGTAAAGCTGAAGGTATTATTACGCTGTCTAACTAGTAGCTATCAGCAACTGCTCTCGTTAACTGCTGTACTTGACTGTCATACTAGCTACTCTTTAACTGCTCTCTAGAAGTCACACAGGTGATTTATATACAGCAAGAGGAAGAGTTCATTCTTAATAGGAGAAGCACCATAACAGTAATCCTCTACATTAAGCTGCTCTTTTGCTTTGTATTGAGTGAACATTTAGTAAGATAAAATTATTCAGTTCTGATAAACTTGATTGAGATTTTTAAAGCTGGACAAATAACAATTTGCAATCTTTTGTTTTTTTTTAGGGAGAATGAATGCTGGACTGTTGAATAAACATGAAGAAATGAATTCATCATTACTATTATTATGGATAATCTAAGCAATTTTAGTCTGAGATATTATGATAACCTGATATATTATGATAACCTGAGCACTTTTAGTTATATTTTGAACATGGAATCTCAGAATAAATAACAAATGGTACAGAACAGATTTTTGATCAGGAACTTGTGAAAGTTAATATCAAGAGCTCACAACTCAGAAGAGAGAAAAAAAGAATGAAAGTGATTGAAATAAAATCTTTGAATCTCATACAATGATTAGCTATGAATGTCTATGAAATGGTTTTGTGCAAACAGAGAATCTCAGGGAAAAACATTTACTCAAAGATGAAGTAAAAACTTAAAGCAACAGAAATATGGTTCTATAGAAGCATGCTGAGGATAACCATGGACAAAACACGTGAGCTACAATGATGTTTTAGAGAAAAGGGAAACAAATTGCAAACTTATACTCAACATCAGGAAGAGACAGTTGAGGTTTTTAGGGCACATAATAAGGAAAGAGGACTTGGAAAATCTGATACTCACAGGACAGATTGAAGGCAAGGAAGAAAGAGGAAAACAATGCATAACATAGTGAGCTTGAGTAGATAGATGGCTGAACAGAGTTTAGAAGTAATAACATGAAAACAAAAAATTCATTAAGAACTGCAAGCGATAGGAAGTTGTGGAGAGCATTGATCTCTTATGTCATGAGGATACATAACATATAAAGAAGAAACAATGGAAAGCTTTCAAGATATTGAAGCAGGCTACGTTAGAATGGATTTACCTGTGTTCCAAGGAACATTTTATACTTGCTATTGGAATATCTTCAAAGTGTTGAATTTGTAAGTTAGTAAATATTAAAATGACTTTCCTGCAAAGAGAGACATTTAATAGACAAGTCTACTCATGTCCATCTTCACAGGCCAAAGGTCACCATTGAAAGCTGTCAAAATGTGTATGTGGTAATTAATAGTGTGAGAGGAATTAACAGATTTGGAAGTAAATCCTTCAAATTTGACCAGGCCATTTTTAAATGCTATTTCTACTATGAAGTTCATGGCATTGTGGGATTACTTATCTGTCAAGGGATCTCTCCTGATGGCTGCTAAATAGTGTTGTATATAAAGTCTTGTTAAAGGAAACAGATACTCTTTCTTTGGCTATTGATCTGTTGCTCATCCCTTTGTAAACTAATTGGAATGTTTATGATGAAATGTCACAAGATGTCATTACAAAAGTGTTGTGTAGAAAGACTGACTAATTAACCTTTCCTACACTTATTGAAACACAAACTCATCCATCTGCTATGAGTAGAAATGGGTTATAAAAATATACTGAACTACTCTATTCTGAATCCATGTTTTCATTTGATTAAACCTCTCTTCATTTAACCCTTTTTTGTTCCAGCATTTTCTTTAAGTTCTTATTAACCAGTGACTATGTGGTGAACAAAACATTAAAATCTGACTCATTGATTTTGTTAGGAAAAAAAATTTTTTTAAAAATTTTCTAGAATTTACAAACCTTGCACACAAAACTTGCGAAATTTTATGCCTCAGTGTGAAATGTTTTTCGGCCTATAGCAAACTAGGAAACATCTTAAAAAAACAAAAATTCAAATAATCTTTAATTATAAAAAAATCAAACAAACAAACAAAAAAAAAACAAATTCCTTTTACAGACCCTTTCAGATGTGAAGTTTGTGTGTCATCCAATGGGAAGCCCAGAATTATATCTGGGTGTGAATTCCCAAATTACCTTTTTGGAGCCCCAGAAAACAAAATAAAAAGACGAGACAAGAAGATATATTCGCAGTGAGAAAATACAAGCATAATTAACATGTCCCTCAACAAACATCAAGCAATCATATTATTATTGCCTTTCTCTTTCTTTCTCACCTTCTTCTTCATTGTTCACCAATCTACTTAAAAACCTGCCAGTACCCTAAAGACTGAGTGAATACTTCAAAGACACTCCTATTAAACAAACGCTCACAAATACATACATACGTCCGCATAAACTCTTTCCAACAAATTACTACTATGAACATTTTAACGACATTGTACCAAGCAAAAGACATTACTTTATTTGTAAAAACCTTAATTTATATCTATATATCTATATATATATATATATAATTGTTGTTTCTATATACAATTTGATTTTCATGTTTTGTACTCCTCTAATAGTGGGCTATCTAACAAGGCCAAATCTAATCAAAATAATCTGTTTCAACACACATACACTTCACAATAACAGATAACCCACTATAAACATTTTATAACATGATGTACACTGCGCATGAAAGAATTCTCTTCAGATATGATCTATGACGGTTTTTAAATACTTAAAAATTTCTGTTAATCTTATGAATAATTTGTGTGTGTTTTCCCATTTATCGTCAATGATTTTTTAGGTATGTTATTTAAATGAAACACGTAGGCGAGAAAAATATAGTCTTTCTTTTGTATTCTTTATTTAACCAGAGTGTTCTTAATCTCGGATTATAACTGAGTATACGATTACATATATTATTATTGCCTCTCTCTTTCTCTCTCAGTTTCTTCTTCTTCATCGTTCACCCATCTACTTAATAACCGGCCGGTACCCTAAAGACTGAGTGAATACTTCAAAGACACTCCAAACAATACGCTCATACATACATACATACATACATACATACATACAAATAAACTCTTTCCAACAAATTACTACTATGAACATTTTAACGACCTTGTACCAACCAAAAGACATTACTTTTATTCGTAAAAACCTTAATTGATATATATATATATATATATATATATATATATATACTGATAAAAAATAATGTTCAAACAATTCATATAATATATATATATATATATATATATAATAATATTAACTACAGTAATAACAATACTAATAGTAACAGAACTAACTCTGCCTAAACTAGTATTAATTAAGCTATAATTTAAATCGTCTTGTACAACCCACCGAGAACGAACTCGGAGGGAAAAGAAAGGGAAATAAAAAAAGAAACAAACAAAGTACATGAGCAAAAAGTCAAGCACTCGTAAGAAAGAAAAAAACCCCAAGACGAAAACCCTAACACTAAAGCACTCAACACAAAAGACAGAAAACCAATTTCCCTGAAAAGCCATTGGGTGAAACCGTGGTAGATTTTCTGTATATATATATATATATATATATATATATTTTTTTAATTGTATCACCCCGAGCAAGGCGGTAATGCCACTGATGTGCAGGGGGCTACATAAGTGTAAAAAGATTAATTAGGAGAGAGTGAAGAGGAAGACGAACCAGATAGAAAGGAGCAATAGAAGGATGAGAACACAGGTGCGATGACAGTTTCAAAGGTGGAGAGAAAGGAAAGGATATACAGGGTGGGAAAAGAACTAGAGTCAAGTGGCCAACAGATGAGTACTGACCTTGCATTCAAATTCCTGGAGGTTGCAGCCACCAGGAAAGCAAGAATATGGGAGCAATTTCCACAGGAGTAGAAATGTCGTCTGTATTTGGCTAACCTGACTGTGAATGGGTGGGACCCCAATGCCAATCTGGTTGCACGAGTAAACACCTGTTGAGGAGGCACCAGTAACTTAAGTTCGTTCGAGCAGAAGCCATGAAAGTATTTATAGAACAGACAAAGGGAGGCCACATTTTGTCGTTGGGGAAGTGGCTGTAGTCGAGCCGCCAAGTCAGTACCTATATATATAAAATTGTTGTTTCTATATACAGTTTGATTTTCTTGTTTTGTACCCCTCTTATAGCGAGCTATCTACTAACAAGGCCAAATTAAACAAATCTGTTTCAACACGCATGCAAATCACTATAATGGATAACCCACTATAACTATACACTTTACAACAAAAAGTCAGGCAATTAAATGGTCAACTAATGTTAGTAGTAATATTAGACAATTTCTAATAAGGAAATGTTTGCCAATGACTAGTGTTACCATCAGTTAAAATTTATAAAATCTTTCTAATAAAGTAATTTTTAAAGAATTTGTATTTCAAGTCTAATAGCATTTATTGCTATTTTTTGTATTGAGGAGGGAGGCTTTTTTCTTAAACTTTTATTTAAAGTAATCTAAAACACTGACATCTTGATTGTGTCATTATTTTCTCTTTGAAGTGCTCTCATTTTAATTATTGCTGTTGTTGAAAGTCCTGAAGTGATGCAGTTTCTTTTATAGGTCTTTGTTTTTATTTTCATATTATAATTTGTTCTCATTTACTGGCTATGTATATAAACCTAATCATAATACGATACATATATATGTTTGGCATTCATTGACAGAACAACCAGTGCTACTTTTGATTGAAATTTATAAAATTTTTGTCTTAAAAGAATTTTTCAGGAAGTTAAATTTCTTAAGTCCAGTTGTTGTTATCATTCTTTCCAGTATTGATAGTGATTTCCTTTTTTACTTTTTGTTTGAAGTAGTGTGGAATGTCAACATTTTGATTATGACATTATTTTCTATTTCCAAGCCAAGTAGCAGTCATTAGTCTTTCCAGTATTGATGATGGTTTCCTTCCTAACCTTTTGTTTAAAGTAGTGTGGAATATCAACATCTTGATTATAACATTATTTTCTCTTTGATTTACAAGTGCTGACCATTTTAGTTGCTGTTGCTGTTGCTGTTGAAAGTCCTAAAATGATGTTTTTTTTATACAGTTCTTTGTGAACTCATAGCAAGAGTTCACAAAGCTCAAAGAACAATGTTCCTCACTGAAACCAGAAGGCTTCATTTGCTCAAAATCACTTTTATTCCTTGATCTTAAAAAGCAGTTCTTTACAGCTGACAGTTTAGATATTTCTGAATGAGTTTGACACAATACATGACATCCAATTAAAGTCTCAATCTGATGAAGCTATTCAAGAAAGTGATTCAAGATTTTTAGTTTAATATTTGGTTTTGTAGCAACTTGCAGTGTTGTGCAAAACTACTTCTGCACAGCCAATTCTATTTTCAATATCTTCTATAGTAAATGTGGTATCCTATGCAAATTAGCTGAGTTGTATTTAAGTGCTCAGCCACTGTCAGCACTCATTACATCATGCATAACAGTGTACCACGTATCAAGTACTGAAATTGTGAATTATTGTTTGTTTGTTTTTGAGGCTTAACGACCTATCAATCCTTATGGGATCATTTTAAGGTCATAACCAATGATTTTTGGTAAGGTCATTTTATTTTTACAACATTTTTCTTTTTCACGATTCATTAGGATTTGTTTTTAAGAGCAGGGTCCCCAAGTCCTACCCTTTAACCCATAACTGGAGGGAATGGACAGATTAATACCTTTCCCAAGGGTACCAGTGTTTAAGTGAATGCAGGGTATTCAACTGGAATTCGAACTCGGCTCACTGATTTCTCTTTCCGAGCCGATATCCACTGCACCACAATGCATATCTGTCACTATACACTTACAGCACCTGGTATTGCCAAGCTGTCACCCATCTAAGTACTGACCAGGCTCAACATTGCTTAACTTCAGTGATCGAGCGAGAACTGGTGTATTCAACGTGATAGGCCGTAAGCCCTGTGAATTATATGAGACATAATAAATAGTGTCACCAATAGGATGCTTGGGTCCCATGGATGATCCTGGATATGTCGAGATTTAGATAAAGCCTTTGCAGCTACCACAAGAGTGTGTAATCTCAACAACTCAAAAATGGAAGGTGGACGGAACCAAATAATGGACTTGTTTTTAGATTCTTTGAAGTTTGAGGTGTTAAAGAAAATCGCCACAATGGCATACCCACGGGAAATAGTATGGAAAGTTGTCAGCATAATAAGAAGAAACATTAGGCTGAAAAGAAAAAAAATGGTCATCGCTGAAAGGATAAAATTTTTAGAAGCCAGGCAGCAGCTGGAGGAATTTGTTATGCAGTATGTACACAAACTCAAGGGAGAGGCAAAGCACTGTGAATTTAAAAACTAGGGGCTCAAGGCGTGTCAATTAAAGATGAGCTGATTCTGTTACAAACAATTGAAGAAGTTAATGACCCACAGCATAAACAAAAAGGACTGGAATGCATGCAAGGTGGCCATATGAACTTAGAATTAAGTGTGGACTATTTACAGCAGCTGGAGCAAATCAGAGATTTTAACCAGCCAAGAGAAGTCTTAGAGTCATACAGGTTGAATGTAGCCAAAGCCATAGTGAAGTGCATTTATTATGGAATGGTACATAAAAAGAATAAACTGAGAAAAAATGAGAGTAGGGTATTACTCATTTTACCCCCATGAAAAGAGCAGGAAGCCAGGATGTTTGCAGTAAATACGCAAAAGAGAGAACATGAAAATAAATGGCTGTACGTTTAACATGCAAGTTAACACGGATAGCGAGATAACCCAAATTTCAATAAATTTTTGGATCAAGTTAGGCCAACCCAAGTTAAAAGAAAATGGTTTGAAGTTAAAACAATTTGATAGAACAACATGGGCTGTACTTATCAAGACAATGTTTTGTATTTCTCTTAATCTGGGATTTCTAGGGATTCTTTCAATGTGTTGTTTTGTTCCTTTTTTTATCATTCCAAGTGCATCAACAATCATTGGTACTCTTCTTGCTTTCAATTTCTACATTTTTTCTTTTTCATTTTCCAGATTTTTATACTTTGATAGCATTTCTTTATTATTAATATTATTATTAATATGATTATTATTATTATTATGTCATTTTTTCATCATATTTCGATTTCTGCTTTGGTCTCACTACCAACCAAGTCTGCGGGGAGACCTAAGGCAGGTCGTGGCATGTTGTTATGACTCCATTTCATGTTTTTCTATCTTCCCTATCATCCCCAGCATTACATAGATAAAGTTTTCCTTAGTGTGTGGGCTGTACTTAATAAGACAATTTTTTGTATATCTCTTAAGCTTGGGTTTCCAGGGATTTTTCAATGTGTTGTTTTGTTCAATTTTTTATCATTCCAAGTGCACCTACTATCACTGGCACAACTCTTGTTTTCAATTTCCACATTTTTTCTATTTCAATTTCCAGGTCTTTATATTTTGACAGTTTTTCAAATTCCTTGATTGCTATGTTACAATCCGCTGGACAAGCCATATCAATTAATAGACAAGTTTTCTCCTTCTGGTTTTTAACAATAATGTCTGGCCTGTTTGCTTCAATTTTTCTGTCTGTGTAGATGGTGTAATCCCATAGAATGGTTACATCTTCTATTTCTGTAACCGGTGCTGGGTGATGTTCATACCATTGTTTGTTTACAGCTTTTCCATAATGTTTGCATATTGCCCAGTGTAAATATTGCCCAACTCTATCGTGGCGATTTTTATATTCATTTGGGGCAAGCACAGAACAGCCTGAGATTAGGTGGTCTATTGTTTCTTGGTGTTTATCACAAAACCTGCATTTTGGATCCATATTATTATGCATAATATTTGCCTGAAAGTTTCTAGTGAAAAGATTTTGGTCTTGTGCTGCAAGAATAAAGCCTTCAGTTTCAGACTTTAATCCAGATGCACGTAACCATCGATGAGTATTAACTTTGTCAACATTGGATTTATTGGCACGTTCTGGATATTGGCCATGCAGAGGTTTGTCTTGCCAGCGCTGTTTCATCTGTTCAAGAGCTTTATCTTTGGCTTTCATTTTCATATTTTTTGCCGCAATAGTTGGTTCTTGGCTTCTGTTTTGCTTTTCTACAGAATCTACTAACTGTAAATCTTGTTTGTATTTACTGCCTTCTTTTATTATTGAATATTTTTTCTTTCTTTCTTCATGTTGCCTTACTATTTGTATCATCCAATCCTTTGTTGTTTCTATGTATGTTAGTAAGCCAATAGTTGTTGTCTTGTATGACAATTCCAGCTGAATAAGACCTCTTCCACCTTCTTTACGGGTTATGTATAGACGGTCTACATCAGCCTTTGGATGATGCATCTGATGCTTAGAAAGAAGCTTTCTTGTTTTAGAATCCATTCCCCTGATGTCGTTTAGAGTTCAGTTTAAGATGTTGACGCTATATTGGACAACTTGGATTGCAAAGCCATAACTCTGTTCTGTGAATTCAATTCAGTTTTTAATATCATTCGTAGCCTTCTATAGTACTCTTTATGCACTATTTCTTTCATTTTTTTATGGTGAATGTTTTCGCTCTCATTTACACCTAGGTATTTATAAGCTTCTTCTGGTTTCAATTCTTTTATTGTTACAGCAGGATCTAAGCTAATTGAGGATGTTTCTTGTATTGATCCACGTAAAACTGTAGCTTTAGCACATTTATTCAAATTGAATTTCATTCCAATGTCTTCGCTGAAGCATTTTACAGTTTGCAGAAGATGTAAACACATATGTATTATTGTTAATATAATTATTATTATTATTATGATTATTAATATGATTATTTTTATTCCCACTTATCTGAGTCTGTCCACAATCTCACTTTTATTATTATTGATTTGATTTGTTTTTTTTTATTTATTACTGTGTAGATTAAACTGAGAGATTTTTCTACATGGTACTCAGGAGTACAAACCTTCGTAAATCAGATAGTGAGGGTTTTTTTCAGGGATTTATACAATCCTTGGCCAAGTCTTTTATTCGAGAAAAAGGGAGATTTCACTTACATTGAAAGAGTTTTTATGAGCGTGTCTAAATTGCACCCACATCACCTTGAAGCACCAATTCTTCAGTAATCACAAAAGTTAAGTAACACCATCTGGTCAGTACTTAGATGGGAGACCACTTAGAAATACCAGCTGTGATAAGCTTGGATTTGAGGGTGGTGGAAGTGATAACAGTTCAAAATTGGAAATCAGATAGCTTAGTTTGTATTCCAGTCAGGTTTGTTGTATTGACTTATACAAAAATACATTTTGGAAAAGGAAGAATCTGCTTCTACTCTCCCAGCTATGGGTTTATTGGTATCAGTTACACAGGTGGGAAGTGCAAGAAAAGTAACAACTAGAGTAGAAGTAGCCATTGTAGGTAAAATTTGCCATAATTTATGGATAAAGTGCAGGGATCAGTTTATGTGTTGATTATAATAGAGACTCAATCTCTCGAATGTATATTATATAGCAACAACAGTCCATGATGGTCACAAAGTAAGGGATTGAAGGTAATGTTGACAACGTTTCTGTATATAAAGCATCCTCTTGGCATCTGTTGACCATGTCCATCATAATATATGGATATAGAGTATTTCTATTCAATGAAACAAACGTCAAAGATCAACACTCTCGAATTAGACACTCTCCAGAATCAGATTTGAACTCAAATACTCAGAAAAATATGGCCGCCTTTTGTACATGTCACATTGAATATTTCGAGCTTCCTGATTGGTTAAGCCTTTTATTGGTGAACTATAAAATGTGTTGACCCATGGGGGTCTGCACAGTATACATGTATCCAAAAAAGTCCAACAGCCGTTAGATTGGACTATTTTGATGGTAAAAGGGTGTGATCTAGATGCCAAGCTAGTAGAATGAGGAAATTCATGTGGTCAAGGGACCAGAAAAAGAAGCTTGTCTGAACAGAAGCAATGAAAATACTTGTAAAAAAAGACAGAGGGCTGCCACATTTTGTTGGTGAGAAAGTGACTGAAGTTAAGCTGCTAAATCAGTATCAGTAAATCATTGTTATCTTTCAAAAATTTTTATAATCAAGAAAGATATTTTCTGTCTTTAAATAACATGCAAAGTGTTGATAAGCCATAAAAAACAAATCAATCAATAAAAATCTACATTTTTATATATGTATCATGTTTTTTATTTATCTGCTCATCTTTTTGTTTCTTTTTATCAAATTTTTCCATTTCCTTAACAAAATGCCTGCTAAGTAGAGAAAAGGAAAAAAATTACCTGTGACTTTTTTTATTAAACTTTTTCCAATGTCTGCTTTTATATTGATATTAATATATATATATATATATATCGCAAATTATTAAACATTAATTTCAGACGGTCATAACATGACAAATGCTGGCAGTATCAGACCAGTTCTAAATTCCAGAAACTATTTCCCAAACTATATATAGCACATTCTTCTTCTTCTTCTTCTTCTTCTTCTTCTTCTTCTTCTTCTTCTTCATGTGCCATATTGTCTCAAGACGTAGGTGATCATGAACTTCCACATGGCTCTGTCTCTTGATACTCTCAACATTTATATTTCAAACTAGCGGTATAGCCCAGTGTTGCTCGGGTGTAATGAAAGCTTTAAAACTAATCCATGGTTCTGGAGCTCAGACTCTTTGGACGTTGGCATGAAAGACTAAAAAGCAATAGTTGTTTCCAGTTAAAGCGAAACCGTAGACTGAAATAAAAATGAATGGATGTAAGTCAAATTTTGATTTCCTGGTATCTATATCAAATAAGTTTTTTTCATTGTAAACTGAATTTTGAAGGCTAAATAAGTCCTCTGAGTAAATGATATCATGGCTGAAACTAAGAACTACAATTATACCTACTTAGAGCCAAACCCGAAGCAAAAACTAAAATAAAAGGGCTGACAAAAATACAGACATACAGGCACATAAACGGACACACACGCACAAACATCTTGCCTTTTATATATATATATTATTAATTTTCTGCACTATTGTAAGAACTGCAACCTTGAAATTTCTGAATATTGTTTCTTATGTCTTTGTCTATGAGTGTATCAAGTTGGATTAAAATTGGACCACTCTTTCTATAACCTGATTTTTCCAATTATCAATTTTCCATATTTATTGGGGGTACCTTGACACAAAACCTAGCTAAGAACACTCACAGATGCTTATAGTATAACTGTGTAAATTTTCAAGGAAATCGGTTCAACTGTTTCAGAGTCTATAGGTAATGGACACACACAGACAAAGTTCCATTTATAAATAAGTTTAGATAGCTTATTCTAGATGCTACTGAGTAAAAACAAATGCAGTTATTTGCAGTTAGTTTATATTGTTGCTTGTTCACATTTTACTTATTATTTATTATTGATTACTTTATTATTTGTTGTTTATTGCTATTATCATGTTTATTTCTGTCTGCTTTTATATTGATATTAATATATATATATATATAGCAAATTATTAAACATTAATTTCAGACGGTCATAACATGACAAATGCTGGCAGTATCAGACCAGTTCTAAATTCCAGAAACTATTTCCCAAACTATATATAGCACATTCTTCTTCTTCTTCTTCTTCTTCTTCTTCTTCATGTGCCATATTATTTCAAGACATAGGTGATCATGGACTTCCACATGGCTCTGTCTCTTGATACTCTCAACATTCTTTCTTTTGGTATCTTTTCCAAACACCACTCTGCCATCTGTTTACACAGACCTATCAAGTAGGTTTCACACCGCCTTCTCCTGTTTTGCCTTCCCTCTATCCAACCTGTGAGTATTAAATTCTCCAGGCCCTCCTTCTTCATTACATGTCCCAGGAACCTCATCTGTCTCTTTCTGATGTTAAGTATGAGTTTTCTTCTCATTTGCATCATCTTATTGTTGTTCTATTCATGGTATCCTCAGCATCCTTCTGTAAAACCAAATTTCTGCTGCCTCAAGCTTCTTCTTCATCCTTGATGAGATCATCCAGCATTCACTTTCATACAGAAGGACAGCTGTCACAATGCAGTCCAGCACTCTTTTTTTTTTGTTTCTAATGAGATTTTTCTTTCTGCTTAGCTTCTAAAATGTGTCCTTGGCCATGCCAATGTGACTTTCAGTTGGAAAACATTCTAAAAAATTCTAAATATCCTCTTATGAGCCATTTGTTCTATGGACACATTTCTAGCTTCATTGCAAGGTGTTCTGGTTTTTGTTGAAAGTATTTGCCTCTACAAAATCAACCATGGCTAATGTCTCTGCAACCAAAGTACTTTTAACAACTCAGTAAATACATTAAAACTGGCATGACACAGACATGTGCTTGCCATTATCATCAACAAAAAATAATATATATCCTTCATGCAATCTTCCATTCAATAGGTTAGCAAATGAAGCATCACTGCAAGCAGCCATCTTTACTGTTTCAAGGTCACCCAAAACAAAAATAACTACCTGAGGTTTTTGTTCAGTGTATTGATCAGTTATATCAAATTTACTGTCATGTCTGGTATAACTCACAGTTTCAGTACTCGATATGTGGTACACCATTACACGTGATGTGATAGAGTGAAAACAGTTAGCGGCTTAGCACTTAAATACAACTCAGCTAATTTGCATAGGATACCACACCCTCCCTGAACCAAAGTGGTTGTATATCCTTCATTTTCCTTTTGCTATATCTAGCTACTCTTGATTTATATAGTTCTTGCTTTTGCTCCTCTTTTCTACTTTTTATTGGCCCCCTTAGTCCCTTCTTCCCCCTTTTTTTGTTTGTTTTTCATCTCCCCTTATGTCTATTTCTTTTTCATTCTCATCACTGTAGTTTTCTCTCTCTTCTTGCTCCTGCATTACTGTTCTCTGCTCTGCTTCTTCCTCTCTCATTTGGTCTTCCATCTCCACATCGTCCTTTTTCTAAGTTGATCTGTCTGAGCCAAACTCTGCTTACCTTTGGCTATCCCAATATGCTTTCAGATGTGGCAGCCCTCTGTCTTTTTTTACAAGTATTTTCATCGCTTCTGTTCAGACAAGCTTCTTTTTCTGGTCCCTCGACCACATGAATTTCCTCATCCTACTAGTTTGATATCTAGATCACACCCTTTTACCATCAAAATAGTCAAATCTAATGGCTGTTGGACTTTTTTGAATACATGTATACTGTGCAGACACCCATGGGTCAACATATTTTATAGTTCACCAATAAAAGGCTTAATCAATCAGGAAGCTCAAAATATTCAATGCGACGTGTATTTTTCCGAATATTGGCGTTCAAATCCTATTCTAGAAAGTGCCTAATTCGAGAGTGATGGTCTTTGATGTTGTTTCATTGAATAGATTACGTGTGGCGAGGATACCCTATATCCATATATTATGATGGACATGGTCAACAGATGCCAAGAGGATGCTCTATATCCAGGAACGTTGTCAACATTGCCTTCAATCCCTTACTTTGTGACCATCATGGATTGTTGTTATTATATAATATACATTCGAGAGATTGAGTCTCTATTATAATCAACACATAAACTGATCCCTGCACTTTATCCATAAATTATGGCAAATTTTACCAACAATGGCTACTTCTACTCTAGTTGTTTCTTTTCTTGCACTTCCCATACGACAGACAGGGAGCCAGTTAAGCAATTGGTTAGGAACCATGTACCTAACAAATTGCAACCTGCTTACAAAGAGGAGCTGCGTGCATGGATTAAAGATGGCTAGTTGATTCCTTATACTATTAAAAACCTTGTCACTAAGTATGATCTATCCATGGATGTAACACTGGTAACATCTAGCTGCAATCTTGCTGACAAACTGACTTGGATACCACAAAGATGGTTTGATGCTGCAAAGAAGGATGTCAAGCCTGTACTACTGATATGTGCTGCGTCTGTGGAGGAGCTGGATGAGATAATGAGGATACATCATTGTAGTAGACACCCCGGTATAACATGCTATTTTGTACTGCTGACCAATCTATCAGTATCTACAAATACTGTGAAGACAGTGGTCAGGGGATGCCGAACATGCCAGTCAATAGACCCTGTACCAGTTAAATGGCAAAAAAAAAAAAAAAATGCTGGGAATAAAACACATATAAAGTAGGCTGGGTATGGATATAACTCATTACGGTGGCCAGAATTTTTTCACACCGATAGATTGCGGGCCCACCAGATTCGCAGTATGGCAACCATTGTCACGACAAGACTCGTCAAGCATGACCCACCAGTTGGAGTCGGTGTTCTATGAATAAGGACCACCAGAAGAAATCCTCACTGATAATGACACTGCCTTCTGCAGCAGACAGTTCCAGCACTTCCTGGACGAATGGAGCATCCATCTTCAACTGCAATCTGCATATGTGCCAAGTGGTAATGACATAGCGGAAAGGTATCACCGGAGTATAAAAAGGATCATTGCCAGAAAGCAGTGCACAGTCATGGAAGCTGTATACAGATACAACACGATGCCAAAGGACAACGTATCTGCTTTAAGTGACCCCAGCAATGCGATATATAGATACCAGATACGGGTCAAAGGGATTGATGGCGAGTATGTGCTCGATTGTGTGTGGATTGTATGATATAGGAGAGGCCACCTGGGTAAATCCCCCCAATAGTCGGTGCACGACCTAATTTAAAAAGTGTCGTGTCACTGGTATAGTCAGTGAGCATACCATACTGGTCGATGGACTTCCACGACATGTGAGGGATCTGCACCCTGTCCCCAACACAACCTCCTCCGTGAGCGACAGTGGGAGTGATTCATTGGAAGGAGAATTGCTAATTGAGCCTGTAGCTAGCAATTCACATGAGGGTCCACCAAGTGGCCCTGATAGCTCTGACAGTTTGTCTAAAAGCTCATCTGAATAAGTTGCGATAATGACCTTTCGAAGAAGCACCTGAAACAAAAGACCACACCCACACTGTTATTTGTGTGATCAGGAGACCAGGGGGTAGTATGACAATAAGTATTCACACTTACCCGAGCAAAAGCATCCAAGATGTTTTGCATGTTGGGCAGTTGTTTTCTAATGGATACGTACATAAACCCACGCTAGACAGTTCATTATTTCGTCAGCTGCATCCTCTTCTCTCACAAGTTTGGTCCAAGAAAAGTACATTCTTCGACATTTGTCATTTTATGTTAATTGGCACGAGCCGGGGACTCTGATTGAGAATGAGGCCAATGGCAATGATTGGTCTGTCGGCAGTGTTTTTGGTCAACAAAAACAGATTGGGATATTGGCGGGCAGTGCAGTTAGGGCCGTGGTGACGTGCACTGTTATAGAAGTACGTATTAAGTTATGACTCTGTTTATTTTTGTCTGGAAGCTGGACGCTAGCTTTGAACCAACAAATAGAGTGAGTGGTGTAATTACCAGTATCTACCAAAAGGTGGTAGAAATACACTAATTAACAACATTTAGTGACTGGTAAAACTAGTACTCCATGAAAATGATTTTGAATAGCTTGTGAACTTTTCAGGTTTTTGGGAATCAAGATCCAACATGTTATAAGGTTTAGTACCATACTAGTCTTTATTATTTGTTTATATATATATATATATATATTGAAGAGAATGGCAACCGATGAAGATGGAGAGGTTAATCCAAAATATTTTATCTAATTAATATAAATTTTCAATTAGATAGAAGTAGAGAGCTCAATGGATATTATCCAGAGTAAGTATGTGTTGAGTTTTCTTCTCAATATATATATATATATTTATACATATAGGCTTGTATGTGGATGACTAATAAATTATGCTCGCATTACAACTGAGCTCTCTAGAGAGGAAAATTTTAAAAAACTGTTACCACTTCTGAGATTTATGCATTACTTTTTCAGTGATGGATTGAGTTCTCTCAGTGGCTGGCATGTGTATAGACTGCATATATATAACACGCTAAAATTTCCTCCTCTCTGATTCCATGTGTCAATAACTTAGGAAGTACAGACTCCAACTGACACCAAATCGGTTGAGTTTCGATCCTGGCTGGAAACAAGCGGATGTCTAACCACACTGATGAGCTATAATACAGTAAAACAGGCTTGTATGTGGATTACTAATATATATATATTTGTCCTGGATATGACAATAAACAATATCTGACAGCAAAGCCTCTGATCAAGAGGTTTTCAAGGAGCATGAAACCATCTTTCAATTGCTATTTTTCTCAGGTCCACCCTGACCAGAGGTGGTAGCACTTGTTAGGGTCCCAGCTATGGAAAAATAGTTAACCCCCAAATCTGGAATCATTTAAAAGAAAAAGAAAAATTAGTCTAGGTAAGAGTCTTTAGTTCTGGATAGCAACTTGTCTAAGCGAGGGAAATATCTGAAATAAAAACTTCTACACCTACTCTGTATAGAATAGGGTAGGCTAAATTCTTTAACCTTGGTAGGAAATCTTACTAGAGTTGGTGTCTTGATAAAAACACTGAGTTTTCAGTATCTTAAACTGGTTGGTGTTAGTAAGGGCATATAGCTGTAAAACTCACTTCAATATTTTCCTGATGGTTTGATTACAAAGCCATCAAGAAAACCACTTCAGACCCATGCTAGCATGGAAATGGATGTTAATTGATGATGATGATGATGATGATGATGATATATATAAGGACTGAAATTTTTGTAGTCACTGAACATGGCCAGCATGTTGGTTATAGATAAGTTCTTTGTATTATTATTTTTATTATTGGGTTGTCTGGAAAGTTCGTGCATCAGGAAATTGTTTTGGGAAATTAAAACTACAACAAAATTATGCTATTAAATATTTATTCAAATATGAACCATTTTGTTGCATAACCTTTCTCCATTTTTTTCTACAGAAACTAATGGCACCCTACTGTGGGAAAAATCTGCCCAGTCAGTCATGTCTCTTTCCAGACATGATCGCCCAAGCATGTATCACGTATGGCACTTAACTGACTGACTGATTATTACAATGTCTGTTGTAGTGCAATAGATACTGGCCCAGTTTGAGAAATGGTGATAGCTGAGTTTGAATTCCAGCTGAATTTGTTATATTCCCTTACACGTAAATACCCTTGGGAATGATATTAATCCGTTTCTTCTCCCTCCAGTTATGGGCTAAATAGCAGGACAGATTGGGTTCTATAGCCTTGGTTGGAAACCAATTACTACAGAAAGTAATGGCAACCTACTGAAGGAAAAATACTCTGTCCAGTCAGTTATGTTTCTTTTAAGACATGATTGCTCAAGCATGTATCATGCATGGTACTTAATTGACTGACTGATTATTACAATTCTCCTCGTCTCTTTTTAAGACAATAAACATTGCCGAGGAGTGAAGGTAGTTAAAATAATGGCAGTGTCAAGGGAAAAACAGTCCCTTTGAAACGCTGTTTTTTGTCAGCATGAAGGTTAAGCATTACTATCTTTTGATTATTCTTTAAATTATCAAGAAAGTCATTTAACCACATTTTACTGTTCATAGTTTTGCTACAAGCACTATCTAGTATTCCTATTCCAAGTAAATCTTCAACATACACAACTGAGGTTCAGTATTTAACAGTGTTATATTAACTGAATGTATTTTTTATTATCTTGACAACATAATAACATCCTGGGTATGACGATGAACTACATCCGGCAGCAAGGACACTGATTGGAAGATTTTGAGGAGTGTAGAATCACCTCTTAGTTGCTGTTGCTTTCAGGTCTACTCTAACCCTGGGTGGTATCACTTGTTAGGGTCCCAACTATAGAGAAACAGTTAACCCCCAAACTCTATGAAAGTATAAAAATACATTTTTATAGTAAAAATATCAGTAATACATTATTTTTTAATTTTCTATCATTTCACTTCAAACAAGGTGAGACTGCCACTAGTGTGAAGGGGGTTACATTGAGAAAAATTATGGGGTACAGGGGGTATTGAGGAAAGGATAAAAGATGAACAGGCTTCAAGAAGATAGATGATCGTTGATGTTGCATTTAAATTTTTGGAGATTGTAGCTCTCAGGGAAGCAAGTAAATGGAAGGAAGTTCCACAAGTGGGAAGTGCAAGGAAAGAAACACTTGGAGTAAAAGAAGTAGTTACATTTAACTATTTTGACAGTAAAAGAATGGGACCTAGATGCCAATCCAGTAGCATGCTTGAATTCATGTGGAAAAAAGCTTGTCAGAGCAGTTGCTATTAAATTACTTGTAGAAAAGACAGAGGGAAGCCACGTCACATTGGTGAGAAAGTGACTGAAGTCAAGATGCCAAGGCAGAACCAATTACATTGCGGAACATTCTTTGGATTTTGTTGAAAATCTCAAGATGAGTAGCAGGAACACCAGACCAGATATGGCAACAGTATTCAAAGTATGCATGAATGGTAGATTTATAAATGTACAAGATGGACTCTGATGAGAATAACTTTCTGGCCTGACACAGTGACCCAACCTTCCTAGCAGTAGATGCAGCTATAGATTTGATGTAGTTGTTCCATTTGAGGTCAGTTGAAAATTGTTCCAAAAACAAAAAAAAAGAAATATTGGTTGGAAACACACACAGAAAAATAAAGTATTAAAAGTCCAAACATGTTCACCAAGCAAACTAAATTCTCACTTCTTCTCTTGATCTCTGATACACTACTCACCGACACAAATGAACGTCTCAACACCCCTTAAATAAGCATACCATATTTTATACACTCAACCTGACTACCACTCAGCCAATGAGCACCCAGAATCAATCAATAAAAATGGCTACAAGCAACACCAACTTTATAAGCACAAAGTGCTGTCCGATTCACCATCCGTCCAAAGCTCGTCAATTCACCGTCTCCACGCTCCCTTGCAAAACATACATGTGACTCTGGCCCTTTTGGGTCAACAAGATAAGTCACTGCTACACAAATTAAGGCCATGGCGGCACAACATGTTGCCTTCCAGGTGACTAACATCAGACATGTTGGTGGCAGGTAGGAAAGTTTCTCTATGATGGTTAAAGGATAACAGTTTTGAAAGAAAGAGAAAAATTACCAGTTCTACATTTTTTAAAAAAAAGTACCAGTGGTATATTTTTTTAAAAATAAAAATATTACTAGCAATTTATTAAAATTAAATTTTGGCATGAAATAACCAATAAAAAGTTGATATGATGATAAACAAACAAATAGCAGCAATAACAGTCTTTTTATTAAAAGGTATTTCATAGAATTACAATTAGAACACTTCATAATATTTCCTTGTCTACTGGTTGAATTAGGGATACTTTTCCAAAATCTGGATTGGGCATGTTTATTTCTTTCTTTAAAGGTTACCAAAAAAATAAAACAAAATATAATAAATAAATAATGAAAATAACAAATACAATAAGTAAAACTTAATTTATTAATTTTGTTGTCAAATCAAAAGAACAAGGAAAATGTATAAATTCACTTTAATAGGTTTAGGTTTTATTATAATTCTAATCATTGCTTGTATGAAAATTGTCATTGATAATTGCTGAAATGTTATTCTTGATACTTTAATACAGGGGTCAGCAACCTTTTGCAAAATATGTACTGATTTAGGATTTTAAAATCATTCAGTACCATACTGTTGCTAAGTTCAATATACCTGTTCTACAATATATTTTCTATAGTAATATATACATCATATATAAGCCATATAGATAGAAGATGACTATTGACTTTACATTTAAATTCTTGGAGATTGTAGCTGTCAGGGAAGCAAGTAAACAGAAAGAAATTCCACAGGTGTGAAGTGCATGAAAAGAAGCTGATGGAGTAGAATTTGTGTTTACATTTCATTGGTTTCACAGTAAAAGGTTGGGACTTAGTTGCTAATCTAGTCAAGTAAATTCATACATAAGGGGCACCAGAGATCTAAGTTCACTGGAGCAGAAACCATGAAAGTATTTGTAGAAGCGACACAGGGAAGCTACATTACACTGGTGAGGAAGTGACTGTATCTAAGCTGCCAAGTTGGGATTGATCATATTACGTTGGATTTTGTCAAGGATCCCTAAGTGGATAGCAGAGGCACCCAGCCAGATATAGCAGCAGTATTCAATGCATGGCCATATGGTAGATTTATATATGTGCAGGATACTTCCTGGCCCTACACAGAGAACCAACTTTCTTAGCAGCAGATTTAGCTATGGATTCGACATAGTCATTTCACTTGAGGTCTGTTGTGAGAGTTAACCTGAGGAGATGCAGTGTTTTGCTTTCAGGGAGACTAGCCTGATCCATGCTGATGGTGGGTACGAGTGATTGTCTGTGATCGTTAATAGATAGCAGCTTTTGGAAGCATTAAAATTCATGAGCCATTTCTTACCCCGGTCTAACATGGATTAGAGGTCCTTTTCAAGCTCAGCAGTGAGGTTTGCTTTGTCAGCCTTGGCAGATTTTTGATCAAGGCAAGAGTAAACTGTAGTGTTGTCAGTGTATATCCCTACTTGGGATCTTATTACATCAGGGAGATCATTAATGAATATCAGGAAAAGTGTAGGACCTAGAATAGAGCCTTGTTTATAAATTTAATAGCAATAGAAAATTTTGATGGATTTTAAAACTTGAATATGTATACAATCATATTTTTTAATTCATAATTAATAATTAAATGAAGAAGGAAATTTCTGGAAAGTAATTGAAACTCATTTGAAGTGAGCTAAATATGTAATGCTCCTCATGCCAATGACATTTGCACCGAGCTTCTCTATGGCATATGACTTCATTGAACTTTTTTTAATGTGTTCCTTTCGAATATCAGGAGAGAGTATGCACTGTTTCAAGACCTTCCTCTTGACAGTTTCACTTGCACACCCCCTCCCCTCACTGATGTGAGGCCCAGTTATAATGATATACAAGTGTGTTGTAGTTATACTTGTTCAAATGTCTAACAGTGAAATTAATAAATAAACTGAAGCAAACTTCAGTAAACAAAAAGTTCAACAGTATGCCAGGGTATTTAAATTGATTTTATTCTGATGAAGATTACAGTCAACTAGAAACTTGTGAAAGAGTAAAAGATTTTGTTCTCTGAAACCCAGAAATTATACATTTAGGGGTAATTTTCTGCTAGTTGAGAACTCCGGCTCAAACACATCCATCAAGGGTAAAATAAATTGCTGGGTCTTGATTCTTTTACGCAAGATTTATAAATGACTGCCATATATATTAATCATTTTTCTATTCAATATAATGTTCTTCACTATCTAAAAGTGAGAGTGTTTCAAAATTGAAGTTATTTCTTTTTGTTTGGAACACGACAATGTAAAATTCCCAGTGTAGAAGTGTACACCTGGCGTAAAAAATGACTACAAAATATTTAAGAGGATTATTGCATATATATGTATATATTCATTTTTATTTGTTTTAACATTATTGTTTTTTAATAGATACTTGTATTTGAGTGGATAGTCTGTTTATATATATATATATATATATATATATATATATATATATTGATTGTTTAATACTTAGTTTTTGGTCATAATAGGGTTAGACCAGTACACATTTGTATTAAAAAGTGTTTGATACAATTATATTGTAGAACTTTTGAATATTTTCCATTTTTAAACGAGTTATTCCACTACCTAGGTTTCTACCATGAGTGGTGCCTTCAGGCATTTTTTTAATAACTGATTTTACCATTTACCGTTTTTCTTTTTAAAGAACGCTCTTGTAACAGTGTTTTATTTGAACGCTCACATGGCAGGGAATTTATGAACGCGCAATTTTAAATTAAATTAAATTAAAAATTGCACATTCATAAATTCCTTGCCATGTGAGCATTCAAATAAAACACCATTACAAGAGCATTCTTAAAAAGAAAAACGCTAAACGATAAAATCAGTTATTAAAAATTGCCTGAAGACACCACTCATGGTAGAAACCTAGGTAACGTAATAACTTGTTTAAAAATGGAAAATATATATATATATATATATATATATATATATATATAATTAGACAGTACATTATAATTTCAACTGGCCTTAATTGTTTTTGAGAAATCTTATTTGGAAAATATCTGTCTTTTGGGTGGAATCAAACCTGCGTACTCCCAGCACCAGGGAGATGTCATCGTTAGATCCAATATGTCTTACCACTAGGCTACAAAAGATATCATGGAAGACAAGATTTAATTTAACCTTTAATTAGATGTTTTCCTTATTTCTTATTGAATTATTAATATCTGTTCAAATTGTATCAAAAATAAACAAACTCAGCTGAAGACAATATTTTGAAATTATATGGAAATTAATAAAACTAGCCTTAGCTGACATATTTAAAGTTTTATTTGTTTTAATACACAACAATCTTTATTATAATAGAGAAGGTATATATATATATTCTTCACTAATTAAGGGCATAATAATTGCAAAAAAATAAAATAATAAGGCACTGTTAAAGAGCAAACACATAGCAAGAGCTTTCATAATTGGTAGTAAAGAGAATAAATTGAGACAAGGCTGCCTGACTATCTAATGAACTAAGCCAACGCTGCCTCACTGTGTCTCTCTCTCTCTCTCCATAAGTGTGACAGGAGGGATATATATATATATATATATATATATATATGTGTATATATATATATATACACTACCGGCCATAATTATTAGGCCACCCCAGTGTTTTAATAAAATGATGTATTTCATACAATTTTTTAGTATTTATTGCCAAGTGAATAATTGTAAATTATTATTTATTAGTATTATTTAAGATATTTTTTAAGAATGTCTTTTAATATTTTATTTATCATTTTCTTATATAATTTTTAATTTACTGTTTTAATTATTTTAACTATATTTATAATATAATACTACCAGTGGTTATTTTTTAATAAGTTTGATTTACAATTTATTTTTTACTGTGAATATATCCCATTATATTTAAAACTAAATTTTAAGGTTAAATTTCCATGTCATGTTTCTCTAAGAAAGCAGATGAATTGCAATAAACGGCTGGTGTCGATCTAAGACATTAACTTTGACTTCCTTTCTCTTTATACTGTTCATTCTCCTTCCCTTTCTTTTCTTTTTCTTCCTCTTCTTTCTGTTTATCAATTTTTTATATTTATTATTTTCTTTCTCTCTTTAGGGTTTTTTAATGTTTTTGTAAATTACCATTAAATGTCTATTCTTGATATGGGCATGTGACTGTGTGAAATTTTTTCTGGATTATTTTGAATATTAATTCTTGTATCTTTTGGGTCTGATGAGCAGCTTTTTTTCTTGCTGCAAAATACGTATTACCCATGAAATTGTAGAATATCTAAAAATTTTTCTAGACTATATATATATATATAAATATATATACGAGTGAGTATAGAATGAGGAGAGAAAAAAGAAAAAAATTTTTTCCGTCCAAAACATTAATTTAAAACAGTGCTCTATATATGATGTATAGAGCTGTGAATATTTATTATAAATTATGTTTTAGAACATGTACATAATTTCTTCTATATATGTCCTCTTCTCTACAATCATATAGCTGTTTCAGTGTTTGGAACCCAAACACATCATCGGGAGAAATAAAGGTTTGGAATCATTCTCTGTTTATATTTGGTTCATTGTTGTAACTTAATTGCCAATAACCCCAACCAACCCCCACGACAACAACGAACCAAATATATATGAACGAGTTAAAAAAGATTTCAAAAATTTTTTGAAATAATAACAAAATTTGATCTTTCCTCTTAATAATAGCATGAACATTTTGATGATAAAACTTTGTTTATATTAAGTTTTAACATCATGATATGCTGGGTTTTTTTGCCAGTTGAATGAAGGTACATAAATTTGTAGTTTCTTTCTTCTGTTTGACTATGACCTCCATCTCATAGATCATAAAAAATAACAAGTCTGATTTTCTATAAAAAAATTACTTACTTGTATAATTTCTTTTTTGGTGCATGGTTGAAAGAAAGATAAGTATTTTTTTTTCTTACAAATGTTTGTTTTTACTTTTTGTAAGCAGGGAGGAAATATGGATATTCAGTCAAGAATAATATTTTTCCAAATGAGTTTCTAAAAGGCTGTGAGCTTCTTTAATCTGAGCAACAGAGACATTTTGGCTCCACTCTGGAAGTGTTAATTAAACAAACGTTTGCACTGACTGGGATGATAAAAGCAAGAAAGGAGCTTGTCAATCTAAATTCTATTTGTCAGATTATGCTTTGATGATTGTAGGATGTCACTGTCTTTGTTTAACCACACATCTCAATGCAAATCAGGTGCCATGCATAAGACCAAAGAGTTCAATAATTCCATTGTAGGTCATTCTAAGCAACTTGTGAATCTTCAATGGCATACTTTTGAGTTGTAAAAGGAATCAGATTTCCTTTTTCTATATTTGAAAGTGACATGTTTCACTGCGAGATTTTTAATTGACTGCAGATATGTAAAGCAATAAACTTTAATCACCCAACTAAGAAGTTTTTAATTGATTGAGTTGATCAGGCAAGTGAAATCTCAAGTGTTGTATATATATATATATATATATATATATATATATATATATATATATATATACATACACTAGCCAAATAGGGGCTGACTAGACCAGCAGACAGTAGTTTGATAAAAGAAGCTCTATGCACACCGAACACAAATGACTGAATATACAGAGCTAACAATATGTTAAAGAATATATGTGGTGTGTGTTATATACACATGTTAAAGAATATAAGTGGTGTGTGTTATGTTATTTATTACATATATATATATATATATATATATATATATATATATATGTAATAAATAACATAACACACACCACTTATGTGGTAAAAACTTGGGTAGCAAGTAACTGGTGTGGTTTCTGTTCTTTAATGTATATATATGTATATATATATATGAAATTAATTTGCAGAAGTTTGTAACTTGGCCGAGCAGTGTTATTTTATTTCAGTCATGCCAGGTTCAAAGTTTTTTGAAAGCATTATTGTGATGTCTTCACTCATCAGGTTTTGCTTTTCTGCTGTAAAGTGAAGACATAGAAAAATGCCTTCACTAATCTTTGAAGTTTGCATGACAGAAACAACACAGAAAACTGAAAAACTTCTCCACATTAATTCTATTAATGCTCTCTACTTGTTTTGATATCAAGCACTAAATGACAAAAAATCTGCTTGCCTAAAATGCCTTTCTACTGTAAACCTCTGAAAAAAAACAGCAATTTTGGTACTAAGCATCATTACTCTCTCTCTCTCTCTATATATATATATATATATATATAATGAAAATAAATTAGAAGAATTTACAAATCCATTGGTGATAATCTATTTTGAGAATATTTTAAAGAGATAATGATTTTTTATAAAAGGTTTTTATAAAAATCATATTTCTTCTAAAATAATATCCTTAAAGTGTTGGAAAGATATGATTTGAGTCAGTGTTATAAGACAGCAATGAGTTCACAACACATTGAACATAATTATTTTACGGAAAACAAGAGCAGTATACAAAAAGCCAAGGAAGAAATCAAGAGCCATATCAGTCAGATACAAAATATTGCAATCGAGGAATGAAAACAAGTCCCAAAATTACAACCAACAAAGTATAGCCTCGAAACTATTAAACTCTACAATACAGCACTCAAATTAATTCTGGATGAAGAAGACACTCATATAAATCTCCACAAAGCAATATATGCCTCAGCAATAGCAGCTACAAAAAAATTGAACATCAAATTAAAAAAAAGGCAGTGTCACAGACATGAAGATCCAAATTGGAAAAGGAAAATAGAAAAAAAAGAATGAAATAACTTAGAAGTGAATTATCAGTACTTGATAAACTGGCAAGGGGACAAAAGTATAAAAACTAGAAAAGGCAGAAGAATCAAACAAAAATACAATATTAGAAATGAAAATGAAGTTCTATCAACTAAAGAAAAAATAAAGTAAACAATACAACTGAAGGCTCAAAAAATAAAATGCTATGAGAAAAGATCAAGATTCTCCAGACAGAACAAGATCTTTCAAACCGATGCAAAGAAATTTTATAGGGAAATAGGTAAATAAAGAATTGAAGTGACAGTTCCCTCAAAATGGAAGAGGTTATACAGTTCTGAGAAAAAATATGGGCCTGCCCTAAAGAACAAATTGGATTGTGCAAGAGATGGAACAAATGAAAAATAAACTAGAACAAACATGAGCTGGAATCACAGAAGACGATGTTGAATGTACACTGAAAAATGCATACAACTAGAAATTTCCAGGAATAGATAATATTCCTAATTTTTGGCTATATTATTTAAATATGGCACACAAAATAATTAGCCAAAGAACTTCAAGAAATGGTTAACAATTCCACTAAAATTCCTGCATGGATGACCAAAGGAATTACCTTTCTTCTGCCCAAGGATAGTGACACAACCCAAAAATCTACAGACCAATTACATGTTTTCTCATAACATACTAACTATTGACATCTATTTTAACCAAACAGAAATATTTCTTCTTGGAAAGGAATGATATACTACCATTTGAACAGAGAGGCTGCAAACATGGCTGTTACTGATGTAAAGACCAATTACTTATTAATAGGATGATCTTGGAAAACTGCTTCAATGCAAAGAAAAATCTTAGTATATCCTGGATAGATTATTGTAAGGCATTCAATAGTGTACAACATTTGTGGATCTTGAAGTCTTTAAATATGTACAAGGTATCAACCATTATCATCAATTTTATCAAATAATGTATGTCAGTATAGAAAACAACACCTAACCTCAATCATATAAATGGAATCTATAATTCGGGTGACAAAAACATCAAAGGTATATTTCAAGGTGACTCTTTGTCTCCATTACTATTTTACATATTACTAATAACATTAAACAGCCAACTTTAAAAGACAGAATGTGATTATAAAATAGCTCAAAAGAAAATAAGCTATTTTACATGGATGACTTAAAATTGTATGCTAAGAAAGACAATGAGCTATAAGGTCTTCTGCAAACTGTAAAATGCTTTAATGAAAACACTGGAATGAAATTCAATTTGAATAAATGTGCTAAAGCTACAGTTTTATGAGAATCGCTACAGCAAACATCCTCAACTAGCTTAGATCTTGCTGTAACAATAAAAGATTTAGAGCAAGAAGAAGCTTATAAGTACCTAGGGGTAAATGAGAATGAAAGAATTTGCCATAAGAGAATGAAACAAATAGTGCACAAAGAGTACTATAGAAGGGTACGACTTATATTAAAAACTGAATTGAATTCTCAGAACAGAGTTATTGCCATTAATAACCTTGCCATCCCAGTGATCCAATATAGTTTCAACATCTTATATCTTTAACATCATGTTATATTTTTATTGCATTTTTTATTTTACTATTTGAAGCAGATTTTCAGGAAAAAGGCTAACAGTTTGAAAAAATGGTTTTACATTACTCAAGGAGTTCTGCATTTAAGTATTAAAACAAATTTTCAATACAAAATTTTATTTCTTGAAATTTCTTGAAATTATATGGATTGGAGTAACAGATCTAAAAAGTATTTTTACCAAGATTTTCTAAAAATAATACTTTCAAAAATAATTTCATTTATTTAAAAATAAGTCCTGAAAGTTTGATTAAAATCTGACAATGATTTAATTTTTACAAGAATTTCCAGATTAATGTATTTTCACCAGAAAAAAAAATCTAATTTTCATAATATTTCTTTATTCATAGTAAGTCAGTCAGTTAAGTGCCAGACATGATACACGCTTGGGCAATCATGTCTTGAAAGAGACATGACTGACTGGGCAGAAGATTATCCCGCAGTAGGTTGCCATTACTTTCTGCAGTAGACTGGTTACCATCCAAGACTATAGAACCAAATATGTCCTATTATTTAACACATAACGGGAGGGAAGACACAGATTAATACCTTTTCCAAGGGTATTTGTGCATAAGTGAATGCAAAGAATTCATTTGGAATTTGAACTCAGCTCCCCAATTTCTCATTCTGAGCTGAAATTCATAGTAAACTCTGGTAAAAATTTATTCACCTACCCACTGACAAAAAAAAAAACGATCTTTTACCAAAATTTTGAATGTGTTAGAAAGGAATACAAAATTTTAAAAAAATAATTAAAAATACTTTGTTCTCTCCTCTTAATAACGACATAAACATTTTGAAGATAAAATTTTGTTTTTATTCAGTTTGGGTCTTTTTTTCTTCATGCCATGCTGTTTTTTCAGTGAATTACTAGAGATACCTATAAGAATATATCAGAGTTAATACATTTTGTAACAGATTTCATAAAATTTTCATAAATAAATTGTCATTGTTTACATCAGGATATGAAAACAGAGCAGATGTGAATGCATTGAAAAAATCAGAGAGATGTGTGTAAAAACATTATTTGGGTTTTGTTTGATTGTTAGTCCTGTGTGGTCAAGCAGTTAAGACACATCATATATATACTACCAGCCATAATTATTAAGCCACCCTAGTTTTTTCAAAAGAAAAGATATATTTCATACTATTTTTAGTATTTATTGCCAAATAAAAATAGAACAGTTCTTTTGTTATTATTACTTTGCAAAATTTTACAAAGCATATAAGCAAAAATGAACTTGTTCGAATCACCCTAAATTTCTTTATTCTTTCATTGATGGAACTGCAATATAGGTAATTATTAAATATTTATAAATTCATCTGATGCACATGTCATTGTGCAGTATTAACAAAAGAACCATTTTATTTTCATTTACAATTATTCACTTGGCAATAAATATGAAAAAATAGTATGAAATACATCATTTTTTAAAACACTAAGGTGTTCCAATAATTATGGCCGTTAGTATACATACATACATACATACATACATACATACATATGCACACATCTATCTATATATATATTTAAATAAATATTGTTAAACATAACAGACAATGAATGTCTGTTATGTTTAATCATGAGCCATTCTAAACATCCTGTTTTAGCTTTAATTTTTGGTGAAAATAAAGACAAAAATTGTCCAAAATTTGGATATTCTTTATTACACTGGTCTTTGATCTAAGTTTTCAGATTACATGTGCCATCTTCAGAGTGGTTGTATGGACATTAACATAAAAATATTTGCCATCAAAGATGATATTCTGTTATGTTGACATAAAAGATTGCTATGCAATGATAACGATCATGGATTAAATAGAGGCAGGTCGTAAATTAGTTATGTGGCTTTATGACATCATATCTCGTGAGTTACTGAAATATTAAAAAAAGAATTCTATGTCAAGATGCAATATAATGTGTTGTGACTGGTTTGAAATGTGATTTTATTGAGTGTAGGTTGCTTTGCTTTGATGTAGATGGCCTCCAATATCTGAAAGTTCTTTTTGCTGTGTGAATGTATGAGTATTGTTGTGCTATCAGAATATCATCTTTGATAGTGAATATCTTTATGTTAATGTCTATACAACCACTCTGATGATGGCTCATGTGAGTCAAAAGCTTAGATCAAGGACCAGTGTAATAAAAAAAATATCCAAATGTCGAACAATTTTTGTTTTTATTTCCACTAGAAATTAGAAGCTGAAATAGAATGTTTAGAACAGCTCATGATTAAATATAATAGACATTCATTGTTATTTATGTTTAACAATATATCTTTAAATAATTATCTGCTGCCTCAATGCATTATATATATATATATCAAAATCTAATCTAAACTTATTTATAAATGGAACTTTGTCTGTGTGTGTGTGTGTGTGTGTGTGTGTGTGTGTGTGTGTGTGTGTGTGTATGTGTGTGTCTGTGTCTATTACCTAAAGACTCCAAAATGGCTGAACCAATTTTCTTGAAAAATTACACAGTTGTACTATAAGCCTCTGTGAGTGTTCTTAGCTAGGTTTTGTGTCGAGGTACCCTTGATAAATATCGAAAATCGATAATCGAAAAAATTGGGTTATAAAAGGAGTGGTCCGATTTTAATCAAATTTGATACACTCATAGACAAAGACATAAGAAACAATATTCAGAAGTTTCAAGGTTGCAGTTCTTACAATAGTGCAGAAAATTGATAATATATATATATATAAAAGGCAAGATGTTTGTGTGTGTGTCTGTTTATCTGCTTGTATGTCTGTATTTTTTCAGCCCTTTTATTTTAGTTTTTGCTACGGGTTTGGCTCTAAGTAGGTATAATTGTAGATCTTGGTCTCAGTCATGATACCATTTACTCAGAGGACTTATTTAGCCTTCAAAATTCAGTTTACGACTAAAAAAACTTATTTGATATCGATACTAGGAAAGCAAAATTTGACT
Organism: Ascarosepion bandense; assembly: GCA_037127315.1. Taxonomy (NCBI): domain Eukaryota; kingdom Metazoa; phylum Mollusca; class Cephalopoda; order Sepiida; family Sepiidae; genus Ascarosepion; species Ascarosepion bandense. The sequence continues at coordinate 83,453 of JBBBDQ010028939.1, forward strand.
TACATCCATTACTTTTTCTTTCAGTCTATGGTTTTGCTTTAACTGGAAACAATTATTGCTATTTAGTCTTTTATGCCAACGTCCAAAGACTCCAGGACCATGGATTATTTTTAAAGCTTTCATTACACCCAAGCAACGCTGGGCTATACTGCTAGTATATATATATTACCGGTCATAATTATTTGTCAACCCCAGTTTTTCCAAAAGAAATGATGTATTTCATATATTCATGTATTTATTGCCAAAAGAAATGATGTATTTCATATATTCATGTATTTATTGCCAAATGAAAATAGAATGGTTCTTTTTTTATTTTTACTTTGCAAAATTTTACAAGGCAAGGAAGCAAAGATGAACTTGTCTGAATAACCCTAAATTTTCTTCATTGTTTCATTGATGAAACTGCAACATAGGTTATTATTAAATATTTATAAATTCATTTGATGCACATGTTATTGTGCAGTATTAACAAAAGAATCATTCTGTTTTCATTTACAATTATTCACTTTGCAATAAATACAAAAAATAGTATGAAATACATCATTTTTTAAAACACTGAGGTAGCCTAATAATTATGGCTAGTAGTATATATATATATATATATATATATATGTATATATATAGTCATCCTCAGACAAATCTGTTTGCTGTATCAAAGCTCATCAGTATGGTTAGACATCTGATTACTTATAGCCAGGAATTGAAATCCGACCGAATTGACCAATCAGTTGGTGATATATGTGTGTGTGCGTGTGTGTGTATGTGTGCGTGTGTGCGTATGTGAGTGCTTAAAAATCATGAACGTACAAAGATCAATGGACAGACTGATGCTCAGAATAACTGTGAAAGATAGAAAGAGGTCAGTGTAGATGAGAGGATTGACATCGATAAAAGATATCATTGAAGTGATTAAATGGAAAAAATAGGTTCGGGTTAGTTGCCTAGCAAGAAGAAGAGATAAAAGATGGAGGAAAAAATTGCTTGATTGGTACCCAACTGATAGCAAACGTAGAAGAAAAATATCAGAAAGTGAACAGAAGGATGAAACAGAGGAGGTTGCTGGTAACATACGACAGAGAACAGCACAGTCATTGATATCACAGACAGAATTGCAAAAAACATTTTCCGACAGTGAATCTACAATGGGAAATAAAAATTGATTTGTTTATTATGGCTTATCAACCCTTTGCAGTTTATTTAAAGCCAGAAAATATTTTTATGTTTAAAAATATTTTAAAGAGTTGGGATAATAATTATTTACTGATACAATTCCTACTAATTAACCTATAGCTGTGAAGAGAATAAAAAAATAAACTTTTCCGTTACATCCCATGGTGTGTAGGGCAGCGTTTTTGCTGTTTCCGTAACAAACTGTTTTTTTTTATGGGGCAGGGTTGTTAGCCCTGCACTCAACCCCCAATCCTGGACAGAAGGTGATTTTCTAAATGTAGCTTAGATGTGACACACGGCCGAAAGTTGTAATGATTCTAGTGAGACGAGCTTGCTAACAATTACACCATGCCGGGGTGCCCAGCTGTGGAGAGAAATTGTGGATAGCCCCTCTACCCTAGGTGGCGAGCCACGCTCTCTAGACCATTCTGTCTCTCTCCTTTCTGATTTCAACTAGCCAAGATGGAGGAAGAGACACGCCGAATATATCTGTGAAAATTTAAAAACTGAATTCTACCAGGTGGACACCTGTTTAACTTTTTCAGTATGTCTTAACTATCTGATATGTTGAATCCTGCATGTTTCTTTGTTTTTTTTTGTAACTTTTAGCCTTAATTTTATTTTGAAATTGAAGTTTTTAATCACTGGCATTAGTACTGTTTGCTCTTGATTTTGGCGTTTAAATTTCGTTTCGACTTTAACTAAGTTAAAACTTAATCTCTTTTTTTTTTCTTTTTTTTTTTTTTTGAGTAGACGGTACCCACTATCACCCGGTTTTACACTCCCCCCATTTTTGAATGGGAGTAGAGGTGATTGCCTTGTATTCTTTTTTAGGAAGGGGTTTCCAGTTCACTTTCCTTCTACCTCGGGTTTAGCATTAGTTTGGCTGGAAGCTCTTTGCAGTTATTGAGCATGGTGGCAGCGCCTCTTCATTCTGAGATGAGTTTTTCGTTCCTGGTTGTCTTCCCCTCTCCAGGAAGGACTCCAATGTCCATATGCATGGGCTTGGTGTTTGTGTCGGCGAACACCTGCCTCCAGCCAGGGTAACATCTCTCGAATCCCTGGATCATGCTTTCATGTGCTTCCGTCTCTCACTTCTAAGATCGATTAGCTATCTCTCCTTCCTCTGCCACCCCACTCCACCTCTAACTGTTCGTTCATTTTTTTTCTTTTCTTTTTTTTTTCCAATTGGAGTAGATAGACTAAACTATCGCCCAGTTCACACTCCACCCACATCTATTGAACAGGTGAAGAGGCACATCCCTTGTTTCCTGCTTAGGATGCAGTTTCCGGTTTTCACTTTTCCAATCTTTTCACGCTTTTCTTTATTTTTTTTTTCAATTGGAGTAGATAGACTAAACTATTGCCCAGTTCACACTCCACCCACATCTATTGAACAGGTGAAGAGGCTCATCCCTTGTTCCCTGTTTAGGATGTGGTTTCCGGCTTTCTCTTTCCAAACTTTTTACACTTACGTAGCCCCCTGCGCATCAGTGGTGTTGTCGCCTTGTTCAGGGTGATATGATTAAAAAAAAAGATACTTTTTTCAAGGGTATTTGCATGTAAGTGAATCTAACAAACCTGACTGAAATTGCTGGCTCAAGGCATGTTGAAAAAGAGTGCTTGAAGATTTTTATTCAGTATACAATATATTACCTTGAATGGATGAATAATTGATATGTACATTTGGCTGTGAGTAAGATCAAGGGTGGTTGACAAGTATATCCGGCCGGGGATGATATCAGCAGAATATGGTTGACAGATACATCTGGCCATAGATAAATGTCAATCGGGGACAAAGTTAATTGACAGATACATTTGACCAATTCTTGGTCCTTACATTTACAGCACTTGGTATTCCCAAATCGTCACCCATTTAAGTACTGACCAGCCTCAATGTTGCTTAACTTCGGTTATCGGACGAGAACCGGTGTATTCAACACAATATAGCTGTAGACATGTTTATACATTTTTGCATATACACATCCCTAATTGTCTGTCAAGACGATCGTTGTTTGTTCAGATACAGTGGTAGTATATAACAAATAAATTGCTGCTACTTTCTGCAGTAGACTGGGTGCCTAGCAAGGTTATATAATCTAGTCTGTTCTGCTATTAACCCTTTCTAAACTGGTTTTGAATTCAGAATTTCTTTCTACAAGATCTAAGGCAATAGAACCCTGTCTGTTTTGCTGTTTTTCCCATAACTGGTTGGAGAAGAGATGGATCCATGTCTTTCCCAAGGGTATTAGCATGTAAATGAATGTAATGAACTCTGCTCTCTACTTTCTCAGTCCAAGCCACTATCCATTACTCTACATTGCATCATCATTTAAACTGCTTGAATATCCAAGTTAATTTTACCTGATATTTCCAAGCATTTACTTACTGACCAGGCTTGATTTTGCTTAACTTTGATGATCATACAAGAACCAGTGTTTCAATGTGATATAGCTATGAGCTAATGATACACACACACCTTTTATTGAACAGAATTCAGCCTCTTTTGTTTTTTCTATTCTTTAATATAATAGTCGTATCAGTAAGTGGCTGTAGCTTAAAATCTAAGGGGATACCACTTGAAGATAAAAGAATGGTTGCCCAGGCAATACTTCTAAAGAGGAAATGATTTGAACAAAAGAACACTGGTATATTATAGAATAGTAAGATGGGAAAAGAGAATATATAATTTTTATAAATCAAAACAACATTAGACTAAGCTAAAAAAAAGCTGTGAATTGCATTTCACCTTTGAAAAGGACATCCTCAGACTAATGTTTTCATTGATGAAATTATATATCTGTAGAAAGGTGAGGGGGATATAGAATTATGTTTTGATAGGCACTTTTCCTGCCTTGGTAAATTTGAGATAGTGAATGGGATAAAAACAATAAAAACAATTTTATATTAAAAAAAAATTATTCTGAGGTCATTTCGTAATTTTACTGATAAAATTGTTCTTGGACTTCCTTTAACTGATTTATATCTTCTTTGAATATTTTTTCAGGTAGTGTATGTTGAAATACCTTTTCAATACTCAAAATTCTATATCACCTACCATAATTTACAATTGTTCACCATTTTCCATTCAGTTGCTCGTTGCCCACCCAACAGTTGAAATCACCCACTGTTGGGCAATATTGGAAAACCCTGATGTAAACTATAACTGGTGTTTGCTGTAGTTCTCCAAAACATGTTTTGAATAAAACATTGATAATAAAACAAAAGATAATATATAAGATTGATTCCATCATTGCCTTTTTTTTATAATTAAATTGCTTTACTTGCCCGCAGTTGATTAAAAATCTCGCAATAAAACGTGTCCCTTCAAATATAGAAAAAGCAAATCTGATTCCTTTTACAACCCAAAAGTATTCCATTGAAGATTCACAAGTTACTTAGAATGACCTACAATGACATTATTGAATTCTTTGGTCTTCTGCATGGCATCTGATTTACATTGAAATGTGTGGTTAAACAAAAAAAGTGACATCTCTCAATTATTAAAACAAGATGACAAATGGAATTTAGATTGACAAGCTCCTGTCTCACTTTTATCATCCTGATCAGTGTAAGCATTCATTTAATTAACGCTTCCAGAGTGGAACCAAAATGTCTCTATCACCCAGATTAAAGAAGCTCACAGATTTTTAGAAACTCATTTGGAAAAATCTCATCCTTGACTCAACATTTATATTTCTTCCCCGCTTATGAAAAGTAAAAACAAACGTTTGAAAGAAAGAAAAAAAAATATGCATACTTCTTTCAAACACACACTGAAAAACAAATTATCCAAGTAAGTAATTTTTTTATAGAAAATTGTTGAGAAAATCAGAAAATTATTTTTTTTATTATCGATGAGATGGAGGTTGTAGTGAAACAGAAGAAAGAAACTATGAATTTAGGTGCCTCCACTCAATTGTAAAAAAAAAAAAACAAAAAAAAAACAGCATGTTTATGCTATTATGAAGAAGAAAAATCAAATTTTGTTGTCATTATTTTAAAAAATTTTTAAATCCTTTCTAACACGTTCAAAATTTTAATTAAAATTTCATTTTTTGTTTTCTGTCAGCAATTCATGCTATGGTTACATAAGGTGACTATTAAAAAAATGGAGTCAGTCGAGTAAAATGATTTTGGGGCGTGTAAATTTTTTCCTGCTCTCAACCGCCAGTTGAGTGGTTTCTTTTTCAAATCGCAAAAGCTGATGATATGTAACTATTTTGGTTTTCAAACGTAATTTTGAATCTGACATTTTTATTACTTCAAATGTTATTATTGCAGATACGTGTATTTAAAATAGAAGACCCATTTTTATTTTATTTTAAACATTCTGTTTTACATCCGGCATGTGAGATTTCATTTGAGTCCTCTGTCATAGAACACATTTTTTGTTTACTAGGAGTTTTTAAATGAAATAGATATAATACAGACAGTTTAAAATAAAAATAAAACAAGGCATCTTTGCAAATATGAACATCCTATATAATAATGTTTGAAATAATATATATATATATATATATATATATATATATATATATATGGATATTGAAGTCAACACCCAGTGGTGAGAGTCTGTTTTTTGTATATATGCAATTATCATGGCCTTACAATTAGATATATACATGAAACCGACTCATCACTGGTTGTTAACTTCAATGTCCACTATTATATTTACATACGCTCTATCCCTGATATTGAGCACTTTAACCCACAAATATAGCATACCTTATATACTATATTCTATCATATAGCAATATGGCTTCCCTTTGTCTCTTCTACAAATACTTTCATGGCTTCTTCTCTGATGAACATAGCTCACTGGTGCCCCTGTGTATGAATTTACTCAAGCACAAGATTAGCAACTAGATCCCACCCTTTTACTGTGAAACCAATAAAATGTAAATGCAAATTCTACTCCAATTGCTTCTTTTCTCACACCTCCCACCTGTGGAATTCCCTTCTGTTTACTTGCTTCCCCAACAGCTACAATCTCCAAGAATTCAAATGTAAAGTCAATAGTCATCTCCTATCTCACTAACCTGCATCCTCTTTCTCTTGCTCCTTTTTCTGTTCACTCCACTTTTATCAGGATTCTCATTCTTCTCTTACCCACTTCCTGACAACTTCTTATAACTTTCCTTCTATGTAACCCCCTGCAAAACAGTGGCAGTAAAATGCTTTGCTTGGGGTGATATGATTATAAAAATAAAAAATAAAAATATATATATATATATATATATATATATATATTATTTTTTTTCTAAACATATAATGTTAAATATAACAGACAATGAGTCTCTATTATGTTTAATCATGAGCCATTCTAAACGTCGTATTTTGGTTTTAATTTCAAGTGAAAATAAAAACAAAAATTGTCCAACATTTGGATAATTTTTTATTATGCTAGTTCTAAGCTTTTGGCTCACATAAGCCATCTTCAGAGAGGTTACAGAGGTGTTAACATAAAGACATCCACCATCAAAGATGATTATATCTTGTGTTAACATAAAACATTGTCATGCAATGATAACAGTCCCTGAATAGCAGATGCAGTTCATAAATTTGTAATGTGGTTCTATGATATACTGCATGAGAGACCAAAATGTTAACAGAATCATATGTCTAAATTCAACTTAATGTGTTGTTACCAGATTGAAATGTGATTTTATTAAGTGTGGGTTGTTTTGATTGAATGTAGATGGCCTCCAATATCTGAAGGTTCTTTTTACTGTGTGTATGAGTGAGTATTATAAAATCATCTTTGATGGTGGATGTCTTTATGTTAACATCCCTGTAACCACTCTGAAGATGGCTCTTGTGAGCTAAAAGCTTCGAACCAGCATAATAAAAAATTATCCAAATGTTGGACAATTTTTTTCTTTATTTTCACCTGAAATTAAAGCCAAAATACAATGTTTAGAACTGCAGAACTGCTCGTGATTGAACATAATAGATATTCATTGTCTGTTATATTTAACAGTATATGTTTAGAAAATTATCTGCTGCCTCGATATACTATATATATATATATATATACACACACATTCACACACACACTTTCTGTCTTACTCTTTCTTTTTGTAACACACTTGTACAGAAATACACTTTCTCATACAAACATATTTATTTACTAAGTGCACAAAATCACAAAAATGGAGCACAAAGTGAGGATTGAACTCACTACTTGGTCATAATTAATCTAGCAAGACAAGCTTGTTAACCATTGCTCCCAATCTAAGTTCCCCAAATATGCACACATATACACTGTCTGATACATACTTATTCTTTATCATGCATACATATGTATCTCTATCACTCCTTGCTCACACATACATATATCCAGATGCACTCTTTTTGCCTCTCTCACATACATTTGCACACAAACACGCCCACACTCTTGCAGACACACTCTTTTTTTTTTACTCTTTAGCACACCCACACTTAGAGAGCAATTGAAATGGCTGCAAAATGGAGAGGCTTCTACAATTTACATTTTGTATAAGATAAAGTTGACACAGGAGAATGGGACCCACTATCAATATCTCGAAATGTGTCAGATGTATTTTACTGGCTTAAGTCAATATTTAATCTTCTTGGAATTGGTTGTGTCGATTTGAATTAATTCTCCTAACTGCTGTACTTTGCAATCTTAAATGAAAAATATCAAGAGAAATATAAAAATAAATTCCCAAGATGATACCATAAAAGAGAATGAATTCTTCAGCATGTTGGACTAATTTCCTTGATAAATATATGATTAGAAGCCTCAACAAATCTGTCATGCTTCTGGAACCCCAATTCTATCAACCATCAGTCTACTATTCTTTTCTTTTTTCTTCTATGTGCCATGACTCTTCAGGACATGGGCAATTGTGGCTTTTGCAATTTCCTGTCCTTTGTAACACTTAGTAAAATTTGCTGTATCTCCTAAGCCCTGTTATCCCATCCATTCACATGAGCTCATGAGGTATGTTATGCATAATTTTCCTCTGTCTCTCTTTCCTTCAAGACCAAGCTGTTGTCTGTCAACCATTACAGGCAACCTCTCCTGCCTCCCATAAGCATGGACCAAGCTATTCTCCCGGAGAGTAATACACTACGCCTCCTCGGACTTACCCTGTCCTCAGACCTCAAATGGAACCACTATATTGAATCCATAGCAAAATCTACTGTTAAGAAGGTTGGGTCACTATGTCGATCCAGGATGTTTTTTCCACCTGAATCTATCCTGCATATATACAAGTCAACCATCCGTCCGTGCATGGAGTACTGCTGCCATTTATGGTCAGGTACCCCTGCCGTTCTCCTCAGTGTTCTTGACAGGCTCCAAAGAAGAGTCCGTAATGTGATAGGTACTGATCTGGCAACTCGACTGCAACCACTTCCCCATCGTCAAAATGTGGCCTCCCTTTGTCTGTTCTATAAATACTTTCATGGCTTCTGCTCAGACGAACTTAAGTCATTGATGCCTCCTCAACAGGTGTTTACTCGTGCAACTGGGTCCCACCCATTCACAGTCAGGTTAGCCAAATGCAGATGACAATTCTACTCCTGCAGCTTCTCTCGCACTTCCCGCCTGTGGAACTCGCTCCCATATTCTTGCTTTCCTGGTGGCTACAACCTCCAGAAATTTAAATGCAATGTCAATACTCATCTACTAACCACTGGACTCTAGTTCTCTCCCCACCGCCGTATAACCTTCCCTTTCTCTCCACCTATGTATCTATCATCGCACCTGCTTTCTCAGCTTTCTATTGTTCCTCTCTAACTAGTTTGTACTCCTCACTCTTTTCTAATTAATCTTTTTACATTTATGTAGCCCCCTGCACATCAGTGGCGTTTCCGCCTTGCTCGGGGTGAAATGATTAAGAAAAAAAAATATCTTGTAAGTATCGAATTTTTCTAGCCTTCTTTCCTCATTATATACACTAAAAATTGCAAACTTCTCTTTCTGATGTTAAGCATAAGTCTCCAGTTGGTTTACATTTTCTCAGGTTTTTCTACTCCCCCTCTTGCCTTCAATCATTCTTGTGAATATCAGATTTTCCAAGCCCTCTTTCCTCATTATGTCCCCTAGAAAATTTAACTCTCTCTTCCTAATGTTAAGTATAAGCAATATTTTTGTTTTCATTTTCTCTAAAACTTGTTAGGCTGGTTATGTCTTGTTTTTCTACTACCCCTCTTGCCTTCAATCAGTCTTGTGAGTATCAGATTTTCCAAGCCCTCTTTCCTCATTATGTCCCCTAGAAATTTTAACTCTCTCTTCCTAATGTTAAGTATAAGCAATATTTTTGTTTCCATTTTCTCTAAAACTTGCTAGGCAGCTTATGCCTTGTTTTCCTCTTTCTCTCTTGCCTTCAGTCCATCCTATGAGTATCAAATTTTACAAGCCCTCTTTCCTCATTATGTCCCCTAGAAAATTCAACTTTTTTCTTCCTATAAGTGTCATTTCTGTTTTCATTTTCTCTAAAACTTTGTCATCGCTTATATGTTCAGTCCATGACAATCTCATTGCGCTTAGGCAGTCAGATTTCTTTTGAGAATTTTCTCAATTCTCTTTCCTCATTATGGACCCTAGGAATTTCAGTTATTTCTTTCTGATGTTATGCATGAGTCCTTTTGTTTTAATTTTTTCTAAAAGTGTGTTGGTGCTCTCATGTTTGGTCCATGGTATTCTCAGCATCCTTCTGTAGAACCAAATTTCTGTTGCATTAAGTCTTGTCTTCATTTGTGAGGGGATTGTTCAGCATTCACTCCCTGATTGGGACATGTCATATTTTATATATGTATTTGTCTATGTGAGTTGGTTTACTTGTTTGTTTGTTTAATGACATATCAACTTCTTATGGGTCATTTAATTCTGAAATTTAATTTTCTTGCAAGCAGTAGTCATGTTTTTTTTACAAAAAATGTATTGCTGGTAATATTTTTTTTAATGTATTGCTGGTATTTTTTTTTACTATGAAAATGTATTACTGACATTTTTTCTTGAAAAGTTATTTTTATACTTTGACAGTGTTTTGACCCCAGTTTGTGGGTTAACTATTTGCCCATAGCTGGGACCCTAACAGGTGCTACCACCCCTTGTCAGGATGGAATTTTGAACAACAGCAATTAAAATATGGTTCTGTAGCATTAATTAAAATCAACTCTCTTCTTCACTTTTACAAAAAGTCACAAGGACATGTGAAATCTTGGTTTTCCCAAATAGGAAAAGGATTGACCATGTGCTTAACAAAAAACCAGATTTCACAAGTAGGTGTTAAAATGATTTTTGACCAATGGGAGTGAATTGTAAGACTTGGAAGGACCTGGCAATCCAGTGTTAAATTCAAAAGAACTATATAAATGACCTCAGCATCAGTCAAGAGACAGATGGGAGCTGAGAGACTAAAGAACTAAAATCTAACCAACTTCAAATTGACCCCGAGATAAGGTCAGGTCGCACCTTGTTCTCTTTCTCTTTCTCCTTATCTCTTTCAACAATTACTTCTGGAACATTTTGTACAAACTCTTGATACCTTAACTTTCTAATTGAACATTAACTCCTACAACTTATGTTATTCCTCCTTTTAATAAATTTTTATTTTAAAATACAAAATATATATTTTATTCTTGTTATGCTATTCCACACAATTTCACAGATTTCAACCTACCGACAACCAAACTTATGATGATGAAAAACCTTCTGATAATAATTCCTGATAAAACTTGTAAGCTATAGGAAGTTTGGTTAAGCCTGACACAAGGCCGAACCAAGAAACATTAACCAGCTCCCTACGCTACAGTTCCACACTCCTCAAAACCTCTTGATCAAAGGCCTTACTACTGGATGTAGTTTACCGTTATACCCAAGATATGTCTACGAGAAGATATAATGCATAAATTTTTGGAGATCTGAATAATTTTGGATAACTGAATGACAAGATGCAAAAAAAGCTGTCTGTAATATATTTCATTTGTAAAAAGAGCCTCAACAGACAAAAGTAAAGTTCTTATTTATGGAATTATACAGGGTGGTCCAAAAGTAGGTGGTCAATACATGAAATAGTTTTGTGTATTGTGTATTAGTTATATTATTACAATTATATTCATTATAACTGTAGTATTGTTATTATTGTCAATTGTATTAGTAAATATAATTGTAATTGTAATCTCAAACTAAATGTTATCATTTACTGTCTATCTACTTTTAGACCACTCTGTATATATATATATATATGACATGCCTAAAAGAGAATTTGCTGGCTAAATACACAAATTTTATATATATATATATATATATATATATATATATATATATATATATTAAAATTTGTGTATTTAGCCAGCAAATTCTCTTTTAGGCATGTCATATATATATATATATACAGAGTGGTCTAAAAGTAGATAGACAGTAAATGATAACATTTAGTACACAAATTTTATATATATATATATATATATATATATATATATATTAAAATTTGTGTATTTAGCCAGCAAATTCTCTTTTAGGCATATCAGATTCAATAAACTGCAAACATTATGTCTGCTTATTTTTAATAAAATTCATTCATACTCAGGGATTATCTTTGTTGTATTATGATTGAAAAATGTCAAATGCACTATATTTTTACAGTTGACTTTCTTTTGCATTTCTCAATGTTCTCAAATATTTTCAATCTCCTTCCAAGATCATCTTTAGGAGTGTAAGTTGTAGTAACAAAAATAACTGCAAAACTGTGTTGCTAAAAATTACTGTAATTTTTTCTTTTTGCATCTAATGTAATGGTTAACACACACACACACACACACACACACACACACACACACATATATATATATATATATATATATATATATATATATATAAAGTGGACATTAAAATCAACATCCAGTGGTGACAGTCTGCTTCATGCTTAAACACAAATGTCAGGTCATGCATATAAATATTTACATAAAATTTGACATTTCCCATTCAGGGAGTGAATAATGAACAATCTCCTCAAAGATGAAAAAGAGAACTGAATAAACAAGAATATGGTTCTACAGAAGGATGCTGAGAATACCATGGACCAAACATGAGAGCACCAACACACTTTTAGAAAAAGTTAAAACAAAAGGATTCATGCATAACATCAGAAAGAAATAACTGAAATTTCTTGGGCCCATAATGAGGAAAGATGGTAGAGAAAATTTGACACTCACAGGATATATTGAAAGCAAGTGGGACAGAAGAAAACAACACATTAACCTACCTAGCAAGTTTCAGTAAATGGATAGCAGAACAGGGTTTAGGAGAGATAACAAAAAGATGGCATTGTGGTATAATGGATATTGGCTCAGAATGAGAAACCAGAGAGTGGAGTTCAAATTCCAGACAAATTTATATGAATTCCCTTTTATTAATTAATTAAGTTATTAATCCCACTCTTTTCACACCAGCTATGATATAAATAACAGGACAGATTTGGTTCTGTAGCCTTCGTTGGCAACTGGTCTACCATAAAAAGTAATGGCAAACTACTGTGGAAAAATCTTCTGCCTGGTCAGTCATGTCTCAAAAGAAACCTGACTGACTAAACATATATCATGTATGGCTGTTTACTTACTGACCAAACAAAAAGACAAAATTTATTAAGAACAAAAAAAGACAGGAAATTGTGGAGAGCCGAGATTGCCCACATCTTGAAATAAAACGGCACATAGAAGAAGACTGCTTCATTAAAATTACAGCACCTCCCCAATTTTTTTGAACACTTAATTGTCCTAACTTCATAGCATTCCTCTTGAAAAGCATTAGTCTAAAGCTATGAAACTGCTTTTATTACAATAATTTTATGAATGGCATATTCAAATATTTCCAGTAAAAAATGACTTTATAGTACAATATAGTTTGAGTTTGTTTAAAGTCTGTGGGTTATTTAATGCCAAAAAAGTGGGGTTTTAAGTATTTTTTCTAATGTTCTGTTGTAGTGTGAAGGTTGATTTTGTCAGAGTTTGATGAAAATTTAAAAAAAAAAAATTTTATTTTAGAAAACTGAAGATGCCTTTAGTTTTGTAATCAAAAATATATTGCTGGTAATAATTATTTTTTCTTCAAAAATTTATAATGGCAATAATTTTTTTCTTTTAAAAATGTCTTGTTGGTAATATTTTTCCTTCAAAAATGTCTTGTTGCTAATATTTTTCTTTCAAAAAGGTATATATTTCTATAAAAGTCTATTTTTATACTTTCATAGTGTTTGGGAGTTAATTATTTGCCTAACAGGTGCTACCACTCTGGGTCAGGGTGGACCTGGGAACAACAGCAACTAAAAGGTGGTTCCTCACAACCTCCCAATCAGAGGCCTTGCTGCCAAATGCAGTTAATAGTCATACCCAGGACCAAAGTACAATAGAGCAATAGATGAATACTTGGTCTGCAAAATTTGTGTATCTTTACTAGTAAAGGCTAAAAGAGAAATATGACCTAATATCAAAAGAAACTAATATTAAATTTTACAGACTTGATAAATTTTACAGACTTGATAAATTGCTGAATTCTCATTAGAATATTTCTACCTTTACAAATAAAAATGACTCAGAAATAACATGAATATAATTGTAGCCATTTTTTCCCATAATCCTCTTTACATGGCACTGCAATATTGGCTAAGATAATTCAATTATTAGTAAGAGAATTATGGGTAATCATTCAATTTTCTAGATTAACAGCTGTTCCTCCAGTCTTAGAAAACTTATTGTCAGTTTGAGTGCCATTAAACATATATCAGATTGATGTTGATGTGAAAGCCATAAATTTCCAGTAACTCAGATTATTTAATATTACTAACTTTATCTTGGGCATGATAATAACCACCAAAGCATTATAAGAAACAATAATAGCAGTCAAGTAGTTGAGATTTATACCTCCTATATTGGATCATGTCTCAGGAGAACTTTGCTTTCAATGTGTTAACGTGCAAACTCTCTGATTTAATATTGTTTGAGCGAGTAGAAATGATTTAATAATGATAAGGATATCAACAATTTCATTTGCAAATAAATCTTTATTGTTTCTGGTCATTTCTTATAAAAGGTTAAGTGTTTGTTTCAAACAAACACTTATTGTTTTCAACAGTGTAAGATACATGGATGACATGGTGTTGATAGAAGACACAGAAAAGAAAATGCAGAACTTCCTACAGAAGGTAGAAAAAGAAAGCGAGAAGAAAGGACTAAGCATAAACTTCAAGAAAACTGAATGTATGGTCATCAGCAAGAAGAAGACCCCAAAATGCCAACCACAGGTTGAAAAAACTAAAATAAAACAAGTAAAGAAATTTAAATACCTGGGAAGTGTTCTGACAGAGAATGAAAAGTGTGACATTGAAATCCAAAGGTGCATTGGCATGGCCAAAGATGTATTTCAAAAGCTAACCAGAGTACTGAGAAACATAAAAATCTCATTGGATTGCTGGATGGCAATGTGATATCTGTTCTTCTGTTGGTTGGTTGGTTGGTTGGTTGGTTGGTTGGTTCATTTAACCAGCATATCAACCTTCATTAGGTCATTTAATGCTGAAAATCATTTTTTTATTTGTTTTATTTAGTTTATTTGTTTTATTGTTTTTGTTTTTGCAAGATTCATTGGGATTTGTTTTTAAGAGCAGGGTCCCCAAGTCCTACCCTTGCTATTTAACCCATAACTGGAGGGAAAGAACGGATTAATACCTTTCCCAAGGGTACCAGTGCTTAAGTGAATGCAGGGTATTCAACTGGAATTTGAACTCAGCTCACCAAATTCTCTTTCCAAGTTGATATCCACCGCACCACAACGCACATCCGTCCATAAATGCTTACAGCACCTGGTATTCCCAAGCAGTCACCCATCTAAGTACTGACCAGGCTCAACGTTGCTTAACTTGAGTGATCAAGCTAGAACCGGTGTATTCAACATGATAGGCCATAAGCCTGTTCTTCTGTATGAAAGTGAATGTTGCATGATCTCATCAAGGAGGAAAGAGATGCTTGAGGTAGCAGGAATGTGGTTCTACAGAAAGATGCTGAGGATACCTTAGATTGAGCAAGTGAGCAACAATGAGGTGTTGGAAATGATGCAAATGAGAAAAAACTCATAATTAACATCAGGTAGAAACAGATGAAGTTCCTGGAACATGTAATGAGCAGGGAAGGCCTGGAGAATTTAATACTCACAGGATGGATAGAGGAAAAGAGAGACAGTGGAAAGTAGTGTGAAACATACATAATAGACCTGAGCAAATGGATGGCAAAGTGAGGTTTGGAAGAGATACCAAGAGGAAAAATACTGAGAGTGGCAAAAGATAGAGCCAAGTGGAAGTTCATGATTGCCTACGTCTTGAAGAGACACGGCACATAAAGAAGTAGTGTTTGTTATGATGGGCCTTGTTTGACTCCTGTTTTAGTTAGTAAAACACAGCATATATTCATCATAACAAAGAGAGATACTTATCTAAACTTATTTATAAAAGGAACTTTGTCTGTGTGTGTGTGTGTTTATCTGTGTGTGTGTGTGTGTATGTGTATGTGTGTGTCCATTACCTATAGACTTTGAAACGGTTGAAATGATTTTCTTGAAAATTTACACAGTTGTACTATAAGCATCTGTGAGTATTCTTAGCTAGGTTTTGTGTCGAGGTACCCCCAATAAATATTGAAAATCGATAATTGAAAAAATCGGGTTATAGAAAGAGTGGTTTGATTTTAATCAAATTTGATACACTCATGGACAAAGACATAAGAAATGATATTCAGAAGTTTCAAGGTTGCAGTTCTTACAATAGTGCAGAAAATTGATAATATATATATAAAAGGCAAAATGTTTGTGTGTGTGTCAGTTTATCTGCCTGTATGTCTGTATTTTTTTAACCCTTTTATTTTCGTTTTTGCTTCGGGTTTGGCTCTAAGTAGGTATAATTGTAGTTCTTAGTCTCAGCCATGATACCATTTACTCAGAGGACTTATTTAGCCTTCAAAATTCAGTTTACGATGAAAAAAACTTAATTGATATCGATACCAGGAAATCAAAATTTGACTTACATCCATTCATTTTTCTTTCAGTCTATGGTTTCACTTTAACTGGAAACAACTATTGCTTTTTAGTCTTTCATGCCAATGTCCAAAGAGTTTAAGCTCCAGGACCATGGATTAGTTTTAAAGCTTTCATTACATCCGAGCAATGCCGGGCTATACTGCTAGTATGATAATAAACAGCTTGTAAACCATGAAAAATATGTAGAATTGATCAGCTAAAATATCGAAGAAACGACGAAGTAAACAAAAAATGAATGGTGCAAGGGGAAAAAACTGTTTGAATAATGCTGACTGTTGCACTGGGATTTTGGTTGAAAGGGAAATTAAATGAGACTGACTCCTGGAAAGCCGAAGCAACACATAGAAGACACGAGATGTGCTAAACTCAACATGTTTTATTCAAAGCTGCTGCTCAGTTTGTTTGCTCCCAGCATTCCCTAGTGGGAACAGAAGTGATTAAAATCATTATCAGCATGATCAATATCATGACATAATTATTCTTCTCTTATTATAGTTGGTTGGTTGGTTGGTTGGTTGGTTGTTTTGTTTTTATGACAAATCAACCTCGGTGGGTCATTTATTACCAACTAAATGTTTTATTTATTTATTGCTGGTAATACCTTTTTCTTTCAACAATTTATTGTTGTTTTTATATAAGTTTTGTGTCTAGTCATACTTTTTTTCTTTTCGAGTATCAAGATTCATTGGGATTTGTTTTTAAGGGCAGGGTCCTCAAATCCTACCCTTGTTATTTAACTCATAACTGGAAGGAAGGGACGGATTAATACCTTTCCCAAGGGTACCAGTGCTTAAGTGAATGCAGGGTATTCATCTGAAATTTGAACTTGGCTCACCAATTTCTCTTTCCAAGCCAATATCTACTGCATATCGGTACCAGATAAAAGTTATCTTATATCTGGGTTTGGTCTATTTTATATACATTACCACAGGCTCTAATTTGGGACCAGAGAAAAGCTATCTTATATCTGAGTTTATCTTATACCAGGGTCTCTTATATCCGTGTTTTACTGTACAATAATGAAAATAGGACCTGTGTACAGTGCCAGTAGTATTAGAATAAATTCCCATAATGCCTATTATCATTATGGTAGTATGTCCTTCTGTAGTGAAAAAAGTGGCTATTGTAGAACTCTGAAAGGGGAGGGGGCCGAGATTTTTCGTGGGTGGGGGGCAACCTCAAGCAGCATAATTACTGAACAGTTCTTTTGCTCGATCATAATTCACTGACTGCCAATATATCTACACATGTATGCATATATAAGTATAGAGCATCAGTGTAACCCTGATATAAGAGAGTTGTCGGGACCAGATAAAATTCTCTTATATCTGGGTTTGGTCTATTTTATATACATTACCACAGGCTCTAATTTGGGACCAGATACAATCTCTCTTATATCCGGGTTTCCCTTATATGTGGGTCTCTTATATCCGGCTTATACTGTATACATTTTTGTGTCTAGTAATACTTTTTTCTTTTCGAGTATGAAGATTCATTGGGATTTGTTTTTAAGAGCAGGCTTGCCAAGTCCTTCCCTTGTAATTTAACCCATAACTGGAGGGAAGGGATGAATTAATACCTTTCCCAAGGGTACCAGTGCTTAAGTGAATGCAGGGTATTCAACTTGAATTCGGACTTGGCTTACTGATTTCTCTTTCCGAGCCGATATCCACTGCACCACAACACACATCCGTTACTAAACACTTACAGCACCTGGTATTCCCAAGCAGTCACCCATCTAAGTACTGACCAGGCTCAACGTTGCTTAACTTCGGTGATTGAGCAAGAACCGGTGTATTCAACGTGATATGGCCATAAGCACGCACATCCATCACTAAACGCTTACAACACCTGGTATTCCCAAGCGGTCAACCATCTAAGTAATGACCAGGCTCAACGTTGCTTAACTTTGGTGACTGGGCGAGAACCGGTGTATTCAACGTGATATGGCTGCAAGCACGTACATTCGTCACGAAATGCTTACAACACCTGGTATTCCCAAGCGGTCACCCATCTAAGTACTGACCAGGCTCAACGTTGCTTAACTTCGGTGATCGAGCGAGAACCGGTGTATTCAACATGATATGGCCATAAGCACGCACATCCATCACTAAACGCTTACAACACCTGGTATTCCCAAGCGGTCACCCATCTAAGTACTGACCAGGCTCAACGTTGCTTAACTTTGGTGATTGGGCGAGAACCGGTGTATTCAACGTGATATGGCTGCAAGCACGTACATTCGTCACGAAATGCTTACAACACCTGGTATTCCCAAGCGGTCACCCATCTAAGTACTGACCAGGCTCAACGTTGCTTAACTTTGGTGATCGAGCGAGAACCGATGTATTCAACATGATATGGCCATAAGCACGCACCTCCATCACTAAACGCTTACAACACCTGGTATTCCCAAGCGGTCACCCATCTAAGTACTGACCAGGCTCAACGTTGCTTAACTTTGGTGACTGGGCGAGAACCGGTGTATTCAACGTGATATTGCTGCAAGCACGTACATTCGTCACGAAATGCTTACAACACCTGGTATTCCCAAGCGGTCACCCATCTAAGTACTGACCAGGCTCAACGTTGCTTAACTTCGGTGATCGAGCGAGAACCGTTGTATTCAACATGATATGGCCATAAGCACGCACATCCATCACTAAACGCTTACAACACCTGGTATTCCCAAGCGGTCACCCATCTAAGTACTGACCAGGCTCAACGTTGCTTAACTTTGGTGATTGGGCGAGAACCGGTGTATTCAACGTGATATGGCTGCAAGCACGTACATTTGTCACGAAATGCTTACAACACCTGGTATTCCCAAGCGGTCACCCATCTAAGTACTGACCAGGCTCAACGTTGCTTAACTTCGGTGATCGAGCGAGAACCGGTGTATTCAAAGTGATATGGCCATAAGCACGCACATCCATCACTAAATGCTTACAACACCTGGTATTCCCAAGCGGTCACCCATCTAAGTACTGACCAGGCTCAACGTTGCTTAACTTTGGTGATTGGGCGAGAACCGGTGTATTCAACGTGATATGGCTGCAAGCACGTACATTCGTCACGAAATGCTTACAACACCTGGTATTCCCAAGCGGTCACCCATCTAAGTACTGACCGGGCTCAACATTGCTTAACTTCGGTGATCGAGCGAGAACCGGTGTATTCAAAGTGATATGGCCATAAGCACGCACCTCCATCACTAAACGCTTACAACACCTGGTATTCCCAAGCGGTCACCCATCTAAGTACTGACCAGGCTCAACGTTGCTTAACTTTGGTGATTGGGCGAGAACCGGTGTATTCAACGTGATATTGCTGCAAGCACGTACATTCGTCACGAAATGCTTACAACACCTGGTATTCCCAAGCGGTCACCCATCTAAGTACTGACCGGGCTCAACGTTGCTTAACTTCGGTGATCGAGCGAGAACCGGTGTATTCAAAGTGATATGGCCATAAGCACGCACATCCATCACTAAACGCTTACAACACCTGGTATTCCCAAGCGGTCACCCATCTAAGTACTGACCAGGCTCAACGTTGCTTAACTTTGGTGATTGGGCGAGAACCGGTGTATTCAACGTGATATGACCGCAAGCCTCTTTTTATAGAAAGTGGACACGGAATGGTTTGACTGAAATATTTTGGCAAGAACATAAGTAACGCAAAGAATGATTAAAAGAAACTGAAGAATGATAATTACCTTCACCAAAATAATACAAAAATGTGGACTGACTTAAATATTGTGGCGAGAACAAGTAGCACAAAGAATGATTTTAAATAATATGAAGAATGATAATGATTTTTCTCGAAACTATATAAAGTGGCCATAGAATGGACTGAGTAAAACATTGTGGCAGGAACATAAGTTATTAAATATGAATTAAATAGTCTGATGAATGATGATTACCCTTAACAAAATTGTGAAAGACATAGAATTGACTGACTGAAAGATTGTGGAAAAAACACAAGTACAAAGAATAATTCAGCTAGTCTGAAGAATGATAATTCTTCTCAAAATTATATAAACTGGACTTAGAATGTTTGCAATAAACATTGTTACAATAAAAGAAATAGTGTAAAGAAAGATTTCAATAATATGGAGAATAATAATTCTTCTACTTCTATGTGCCTTGTCCCTTCAGGACGTAGGCGATCATGGCTTTCAACGTTTCCCTATCCCTGGTGGCTCTGAGCACGCCTGCTCCTGTTACACCATGCAATCCTCATTCCGTCATCCACCTGATTAGGTCCTTCAAATATGTTATCTGTTGCTTTCCCTTGTTCCTTTTTCCCTCTATCTGGCCTGTTAGCATCAGGTTCTCGAAGCCCTCCTTCCTCATTGCGTGTCCCAGGAACTTCAGCTGTCTCTTCCTGAGACTCAGTATTAATTTTCTTTTTGTTTCCATCATTTCGAAGACCTCATCATTGCTCACATGCTCGATCCATGATATTCGCAGCATCCTTCTGTAGAACGACATTTCAGCTGCTTCAAGTTTTTCCTTCATCTTTGATGATATTGTCCAGCATTCACTGCCATAATGAAGGACGGACAGCACATAGCAATCCAGTACTTGCTTCCTTGTTTCTAGCAAAATTGTTCTATTTCTTAATACTTTGCTCAACTTCTGGAATGCTTCCTTCACCATACCGATTTGCCTTTGGATCTCTGTGTCGCACTTTCTGTCTTCTGTTATAACACTTCCTAGGTAGTTCAATTTTTGTACCTGCTTGATTCTAGTATCCCCGACCTGTATTTGGCATTTTGGGCTGCCCTTTTTACTGATGACCATGCATTCGGTTTTCGTGCAGTTTATTTCTAGTCCTTTCTTGTTACTTTCTTCAGCTACCTTCTGTAGGAGGTACTCTTCTCAAAATTATATAAAGTGAACTTAGAATGTTTGATAATAAACATTGTTGCAGTAAAAGAAATTGTATAAAGAATGATTTAAATAATCTGAAGAATGGTAAAGTGGATATAAAATGGATTGACTGGAACATTGTAGTTAGAACAAAAGCATCATAAAGAATTATTTAAAAGGTCTGAAAAATGAAAATTACTCTTCTCAAAATTATTTTTGGTAAATGTAGAATGGATTGAGTGAATCATTGTGGCAAGAATGCAAGAAGCACAAAGAGTGGTTTAAATAGTCTTAAGAATCATGATTCAGTCAGTTAAGGGCCATACGTGATACACGCTTTGGCGATCACGTCTCGAAAGAGACATGACTGACTGGGCAGAAGATTATCCCGCAGTAGGTTGCCATTGCTTTCTGCGGTAGACTGGTTGCCGACCAAGGCTATAGAACCCAATCGGTCCTGCTATTTAACCCATAACTGGAAGGAAGAGATGGATTAATACCTTTCCCAAGGGTATTTGCGCGTAAGTGAATACAATGGAATCAACTGGAATTCGAACTCGGCTCCCCGGTTTCTCGTTTCGAGCCAATATCCACTGGACCACAATGCACATCATGATTACTCTTCTCAAAATTATATAAGGTGAACATAGAATGGATTTGTAGAAATATATATATAAGTAGACATCGTAATCAACACACTGAGATACCACAGGCATGATAGATAAATGCAGTTGTTGTGTCTGATGATTGAATTCAGTATAAAACAGATTGTCACTTCTGGGTGTTAATTTCAATGTCCTCTTTTATATATGCATATGCTTCATCCCTGATATTGAGCACTTTCACTCATAAATATAGCATACCTGAAAACTATATTTTATCATATATATATATATATATATATATATATAAAGTGAGAGAGAGAGGTCGATAAATTGGAGAATCTATAAACAACATGGGTGCCTACTCTCTCTGGATTCTTCAGGTTAGAATGATAAACAAAACTCTTAAGAAAAATGCATTGGGTTGGGATCTCTGAGGATATGTGAGGATCATAAATCAAATTATCTCATTACATCCACTGCCAGACCCAGTGAGTGTCTTTCTGCCTGTTTGTTTGTTTGCTTGTCTATACATAATTATCCCCCACACACACACACCTATATATATATATATATATATATATATATATATATATATATTGTTCATTAATCTGAAAATAATGGCTTTGTGGTAAATCCCAAAGTATTCTATTAATATTAGATATTAATACGATTTCAGCCAGAGGGCCCAATGCAATTAAATTTATTTACTTACATAGCCAATATTTATTACATATAAAAGATCAAATTTTCTTATAGTGGATGGTCATTTCGACAAGTAAATTTAACCACCCATCTCATCAGGCTGAGAAGATGGGTGGTTAAATGGCCATCTGATAAAAGAAAATTTTAATTTTTACACATATATATATATATATATATATATATATATATATATATGGGATAATGTAATATACATTTTATATATTAAGAAAATATTTAGCTGAAGATGTATGCAAAAGTTAAAAAAAGATTTTGAGTAGTACGTTTTGTCCTTTAGGACATCAACTGATGTTTATGTTTATAAATGTAAACAAACTCAGTTCATTGAGTTCTAAAGTACGAAACATGTCACACAAAACCTTTTTCAGATGTCTTTCTCCCATATATATATATATATATATATATATATATATATATATATATTCATTTATATACATGAGTGTTGTAACCCTAAAAGGTCACTGCATGAGTAATCACCAAAACGGAGGTTGGGAATAATAGTATATCAATAAATACAAGACTCATTCGGCATGAAGTAGATACACAGCTAGTGAACTACGACTCAGTATGATCACTTTCTGTACTTATCTGCCTCCCCACATAGTCGAAATGTGGCACAAGGCCATTTTAAATCTGAGGTCTTTGAACCCTTCAGCTCAGCCAAAAATATCTCGTTGACCCTGCACAAGACCAAGTCAGGGCTAGTGACGATTTTCCCCAGACAAGGCTCTACACTTTGGTAGAACCTCATCAGTGTTCCTATATGTCTGCAGGCAGTAAGACAGAGTGCGATGACTGCTAGTCAGTATAATCACTCTCTGTATTTACCAATGTCCCACTAAGGCAGACACAAGATCAATTAAAATGGGGATTCTGAGCCCTTAAGCTCAGCCAAAATCATCCCATAGACCCAGCTTAAGGCTGTGTTGGGCTATAGTTTTTTCACCTTAAATGAAAATTTACTCTTCGGCAAACGGTAATTGGAATTAAGATGGTAATTGGAGGCCATGTACATTAAATCCAAACAACCCACACTTAATAAAATCACCTTTAAATCTGGTTATAACACCTTACATTGCATTTGGATACATGGTTCTGTTGTCATTTCGCACTATCATGCGGTGTGACGTCATAGAACCGCATTGCAAATTTGTGAACTGCGTTTGTTATTTTTGGTAACTATTGCTGTTGCCTAGTGGAGTTTTATATCAACACAAAATAAAATCTTCAGTGATGGTGGATGTACTGTATTACCGTCTTTGTAACCTCTCTGAAGATGGCTCATGTGAGCCGAAAGCTTAGAATCAAATTAATAAAAATTATCCAAATGTTGGAGAATTTTTGTCTTTATTTTCAACTGAAATTAAAGCCAAAATACGATGTTTAGAATTGCTCATGATTAAACATAATAGACATTCATTGTCTGTTATATTTAACAGTATATGTTTAGAAAATCATTTACTGCCTCGATACACTAAATATATATATATATATATATATATATATATATATATCTGAAGAGATAAATATGGTAGATAAATAGATGCAGAATCAAAGCTGTGTCCAAGTTTTCAGCTTATATTGGTTGGTTGTTTTCATTTAGTCACATATCAACACCTCTCTCTCTATATATATACATATAGTGCTAATAAAACCAATGAAAAGATTTGGTAAATAATCGCAATAGATTTTAGTAATATTAGATTAAATATTAAAACTCATTCAACAGAGAGCTCAATGTAAATTTAATTTTACAGAGCAAATATTTATTCCACATATAAATTCAATTTATTTACATTTGGAGGATAACCAGTCTCTTCCGCTCCATGCAATAAATATGAAAAATTTTAGTGTGTTCAGAATTAAATGTTGTTTAGAAAAAAAGGTAAGAGATAAAATTTAGGGATATATATATATATCTAAATCTAAATCTAAACTTATTTATAAATGGAACTTTGTCTGTGTGTGTGTGCATGTGTGTCCGTTACCTATAGACTCCGAAATGGCTGAACCGATTTTCTTGAAAATTTACGCAGTTGTACTATAAGCATCTGCGAGTGTTCTCAGCTAGGTTTTGTGTCGAGGTACCCCTGATAAATATCGAAAATCAATAATCAAAAAAATTGGGTTATAGAAGGAGTGGTCCGATTTTAATCAAATTTGATACACTCATAGACAAAGACATAAGAAACGATATTCAGAAGTCTCAAGGTTGCAGTTCCTACAAAAGTGCAGAAAATTGATAATATATGTATGGGTGAAAGCTGGCATTGATGCCTTCATACCCACCAGGAAGTATTGCCTAAAACCTCATTCCTCTCCGTGGTTCTCTCCTGCCTGCTCAGCCGCCATTGCCCACAGGAACCATTACTTCTGTCTATTCTGGAGACAGTCATCTGATCATAATAGGCGCCTGTTCACGTCTGCTCGCAATGAGTGCAAGAGAACCCTAAATGACGCCAAACGGTTGTTTGCCGAGAGAATGTGACAGCGCATAGCTAACCGCAAGTTCGGCTCCAAGGACTATTGGAGGATTTGCAAATGAGTGCTAAACAATAGCAAATCCTCAATACCTCCTTTAATCCATGCATTTGAGGTTCTCACGTCATCTGCGGACAAAGCTGAATGCTTCGCCCACAGATTCTCATCCAACTCCACATTTGACTCATCTGGAGTACACCCACCCGACTTCCCTATTAGAACTGAAGCCAAACTGCATGACACATATTACCCCGACAGTAGTATCCCAAGTAATCTCAAAACTCGACCCCCATAAGGCGAGTGGAGACAATGGAATCCCGGTGATAGTCCTTAAGAGGTGTGCTCCTGAACTTTCCTCTGTCCTCTCTAAACTGTTTAACTACTGCCTTTCTGCTTCCTGCTTTCCTGCATGCTGGAGGTTCTCCTCAGTCATTCTTGTATTTAAGAATTGTGATGAACCCTTGGACTCATCCAACTATAGTCCTATCAGTCTTCTACCAATATTCAGGAAAGTATTTGAGGACATAATCAATGCTGAAATAGTCTAACATCTTACTGCCCACAAACTCTTCTCTGACAGGCAATATGGCTTCCGCTTTGCCAGGTCCACGGCCGATTTGCTAACAACCGTAATGGAGTACATGCTCAGGCCCTTGATGAATCTGACGAGTCTCGCGTGGTTGCTCTGGACATCTCCAAGGCTTTTGACAGGGTTTGGCACTCTGGCCTCCTCTGCAAGCTACGGGTTTACGGTATTACCGGTCGCCTGCTTGACCTAATCCAATCTTTTTTAAATAACCGCAAAATGAAGGTCGTTTTGAATGGGCATGCCTCTTCATCCTACAGCACGAATGCTGGTGTCCCACAGGGCTCTATCCTGGGCCTGACGCTCTTCCTTATTTTCATCAACGACCTCCCAGATGAGATCAGTTCCCAAGTAGGCATCTACGCAGACGACACCACAATATACTCCAGCACCAGTAAGAAACCTGTCAGGGTGGACAAACATAATCTCGCTGCTGACATTGAACGGGATCTATGCTCTGTGGTGAAGTGGGGCAAGAAGTGGCTTGTCAACTTCAATGCGTTTAAGACCAAGCTGTTGTCTGTCAACCATCACAGGCAACCTCCCATAAGCATGGACCAAGCGATTCTCCCTGAGAGCAACACACTGCCTCCTCTGTCTTACCCTCTCCTCAGAACTCAAATGGAACCACTATATTGATTCCATAGCTAAATCTACTGCTAAGAAGGTTGGGTCACTATGCTGATCCAGGATGTTTTTTCCACCTGAATCCATCCTGCATATATACAAGTCAACCATCCGTCCGTGCATGGAGTACTGCTGCCATTTATGGTCAGGTGCCCCTGCCGTTCTCCTCAGTGTTCTTGACAAGCTCCAAAGAAGAGTCTGTAATGTGATAGGTACTGATCTGGCGACTCGACTGCAACCACTTCCCCATCGTCGAAATGTGGCCTCCCTTTGTCTGTTCTATAAATACTTTCATGGCTTCTGCTCAGACAAACTTAAGTCACTGATGCCTCCTCAACAGGTGTTTACTCGTGCAACTGGGTCCCACCCATTCACAGTCAGGTTAGCCAAATGCAGACGACAATTCTACTCCTGCAGCTTCTTCTCTCACACTTTCCACCTGTGGAACTCTCTCCCATATTCTTGCTTTCCTGACGGCTACAACCTCCAGAAATTTAAATGCAATGTCAATACTCATCTATTAACCACTGGACTCTAGCTCCCCACCCCCTATATCCTTCCCTTTCTCTCCACCTATGTATCTGTTATCTCACCTGCATTCTCATCTTTCTATTGCTCCTTTCTAACTAGTTTGTACTCCTCACTCTTTTCTAATTAATCTTTTTACAGTTATGTAGTCCCCCACTCATCAGTGGCATTTCTGCCTTGCTCGGGGTGAAATGATTAAAAAAAAAAAAATATATAAAAGGCAAGATGTTTGTGTGTGTGTCTGTTTATCTGCCTGTATGTCTGTATTTTTTTCAGCCCTTTTATTTTAGTTTTTGCTTTGGGTTTGGCTCAAAGTTGGTATAATTGTAGTTCTTAGTCTCAACCATGATACCATTTACACAGAGGACTTATTTAGCCTTCCAAATTCAGTTTACGACGAAAAAACTTATTTGATATTGATACCAGGAAATCAAAATTTGACTTACATCCATTCATTTTTCTTTCAGTCTACAGTTTTGCTTTAACTGGAAACAACTATTGCTTTTTAGTCTTTCATGCCAACGTCCAAAGAGTCTGAGCTCCAGGACCATGGATTAGTTTTAAAGCTTTCATTACATCTGAGCAATACCAGGCTATACTGCTAGTATATACACGCTAAAAAGTCTGCCTTCTTCTACCGAACACCCATAGTCCAGAGGTAGAATCGCCGACTGATGCCAAATCGGTCGAGTTTCAATCCTGGATTAAAAAGTAATCAGAATCTAACCGTACTGATGAGCTGTGATACAGCAAAACAGACCTCTCTGCAAATGACTATATATATATATATATATATATATAGGACTGATGCATACTACCCCTGGACCCCTTTGCACATAATCCTGATTGGAGGCCCCAGGCATTGCTTTATGACACTTGCTATCTTAACAACATTTTCTTTTTTTATCCATAGTTATATTTGTTTCAAATCAAACTTAGCACAACTGAGTATTAAACGATGAAAATTTTTTTGCCAATTTTGACGTCATTCTGTTTTTTTTTGTCTAAATCCATGAAATTGTTTTGTTCATGCTAAGTCTCAAAAAAACACTATATAAAGTTCACTAATTTTATCCATAATTTTGAATAGAAAAATTTCAAGTTGTTGATAAAATTTCCACAAAACAATGTTTATTTATTTATTCGTATTTTTAGACATTGTATTTTTTTCAATTTTTCTAGTTGAATTGTTCACCTATATTGCATATAATCCATTATTCTACATAAATATGTTACAATAGAATTTGTGTTTTGTATGATTACATAATGAAAAATGAGATGTAGATTCTGGCATGGGGAGGGAGCATATCATATATTTGAGAGTGGCACCAGTCAGCTCTTGCTTCTATGTATTTAGAGATTCTTGATAAAATACAAAGAAGGATGTGCAATATTATTGACCAATGGTACTGGAGATGTACAGCAGGTGCATCAGACCACATTTAGATGCATTGTATTTATTTTCTGTTTTTCTAGTTGAATTGTTCATCTATACTGCATATGATCCATTATTATACATAATTAGGTTAGAATAAAATTTGTATTTTATATGAATATTACCTTATAGAAAGTGAGATGTAATAGAGGGGGGTTGCTATGAGACCAGCCCTTTGATTCACTATTGGGATCATATGTTACACTAACTTTATCTTAATCTTAATAGTCATGGATTTGTATCACTATTTGACTTGTTTCTTTTGTTAATGGAAGGAGCAGTGAGTTTATATCATTCACTAACTAAAGTCCAATTTTAAGTGGAATAGAGGGTCTTTATCAGTCATTAGCTGCTTTTATTTAACCACCACATTTTTTCTACCTGCATCTATTTTACAAATAACTGACTATTAAAGGATGAAAAAAAGTTTTTTTCAGATTTTGATGTCATTCTGAGAGAGTTTTTAATACAAATCTGTGCAGTTGTTTTGCGTATGCTAAGTCTGAACAAAAAATACTATGAAAAATTCTATAATTTTTATTCGTAATGTTGAATGAATTGAAATTATTTCACTTTTTAACAAGAAAATATCAAAACATTATTGCTAAATATTGGTGCAAAACATTGTTGATTTATTTAACATGGAATGATCTATTATGACAGATCTCTAAATTGTAATTGGATACATTGTATTTATTTTCAACTAGCAGTATAGCCCAGTGTTGCTCAGGTGTAATGAAAGCTTTAAAACTAATCCATGGTCCTGGAGCTCAGACTCTTTGGACGTTGGCACAAAAGACTAAAAAGCAATAGTTGTTTCCAGTTAAAGCGAAACTGCAGACTGAAAAAAAAATGAATGGATGTAAGTCAAATTTTGATTTCTTGGTATCGATATCAAATAAGTGTTTTTAGTTGGAAACTGAATTTTGAAGGATAAATAAGTCCTCTGAGTAAATGGTATCATGGCTGAGACTAAGAACTACAATTATATCTACTTAGAGCCAAACCCGAAGCAAAAACTAAAATAAAAGGGTTGAAAAAATACAGACATACAGGCCGATAAACAGACACACACAAACATCTTGCCTTTTATATATATATATTATCGATTTTTTGCACTATTGTAAGAACTGCAACTTTGAAACTTCTGAATATCATTTCTTATGTCTTTGTCTATGAGTGTATCAAATTTGATTAAAATCGGACCACTCTTTCTATAACCCAATTTTTTGATTATCGATTTTCAATATTTATTGGGGATACCTCGACACAAAATCTAGCTAAGAACACTCGCAGATGCTTATAGTACAACTGTGTAAATTTTCAAGAAAATCGGTTCAGCCATTTCGGGGTCTATAGGTAATGGACACACACACACACACACACACACACACACACACACACACACACACACAGACAAAGTTCCATTTATAAATAAGTTTAGATTTTTCTAGTTGAATTGTTCACCTGTATTGCATATAATCCATTATTGTATACATTTAGAATACAAGAAAATGTGTATTTTATATGAATACTATCTTACAAGAAATGAGGTATTTGTCTATATTTCTGAGATGAGGTAGTATTTACATTATTCAATCTATTGTCCTTATATTTGTTGCCATTTGTACAACATTTTGGCCATTGTACACTCCAGCCTTCTTCATGTATTACTGGACATTAGGTTCATAAGTCCCAAAAATTCAATTGTTCTTGTTCTTAAGAACACATGGATATAGACGGTTAGCTCCTGTGACTTAATTTGTGAGTTCAATACCAGGCTACAGCAGTGGTGAACAACTTGCAGAGCTGAAGGGAGATAATTCATGACTTCCAATTGAGGCACTACGCAAGGAATGTGAATGATATACCCCAGTGATTGTAATAAAGGGTTTGGTTCAAAATTCCTAGCATCTGAAGAAGGCCAGAGTGTAAAACGACCGAAATGTCATACAAATGAATAATAAAAAAAATAATGTAAATACAAGAAATGAGGTGTAGTAGAGTGTGAGGTCCTGTATCATAGATTTGGGTTTGATGAGGTTATTATCGATTTTAGGCAGAGCACGATGCCCTTGCACTGACTCTGTATATAATTATATCTGTCTCTGTACATAATTATGTATATATATATATATATATATATATATAATTATTCATTAATCAACTTGCAAATATGTTATTAATATCTATACATGTATATAACACTCATAAAAATACCAAACTTAATCACATCATTATCATTTATTCGGTAAGCAAAATTTTGTGCCACTGTAGTCACTACTCCCCTCTATCTTACAATTGTTGCTCATGATGACATTCATAGAAAAATAGTATAATTGCTAGCTGTTTGCTTTTGCATCAGGAACTTGAGGTTACTCTGTACTTTTTCTCAGAAGTTAAAAAGGCAAGACCCACAAAGCAAGCAGTTAGTTTGAATTCAAAGTTCTCTTTCTCCTAGACTGGTTGTCAATCAAGGCTATAGGGCCCAGTCTGTTGTGCTATTTACTGATAGTAGAGATGGTTTCATCCCTTTTTCAAGGGTATTATCATGTAAGTGAATGCAATGAACTCAACTGGAATTTGAACTCGGGTCTCCATTTTCACAATATAAGCTGCTATCCATTATGCCACCATGCCTCTACTGTTCACATACACAGCCATAAATGTTTATCATTGTGTAGATTAATATTAGAAATTGTTATTGTTTATTGAAACAATCTTGCACTTCTCTACCATGAGAGTCTTTTTCTCTTTCGGATACAAACAGATCAATGAACCTGATACCAAAGCAGCCATATTTTTAAATCGGTGTCAAAGATGCACAGGAGATACTTTGTAAACAATTCTAATGCCAAAACTTTGATTTCTTAGGGAGAAAATAGGCCAGGAAATATTGATATTTAAGCTTAGCATAGATTGGCACAAGACCATGAATTTAGGTTATTCCATAAGGATTCAACACACTTCAAATACGGTCATATTAACTGAAGGTGAAATTGGAGATTTAAAAAGAAAGAAGAAAATGATTCCATATTCATTTTCTACCTTTGGCCAGGAACAATAAGAAACATGACAAGATCTGTATGTTATCACAGTAGTATGCTTTATTTTGAACTGTCCACATTCCTATGTCATGTGACCCACTTAGTCTATGTATGGAGTTCTCCACAAAAGAAGTTCTGATTAAACAAAACTGTTTCCCAGTGAATTCCTTGTTATTTGAATACACAGTTAAACTAGATTTTATGTTGCATTATGTGTTGAATTTAAGTTTTGTTTTACAACATATCAACCTCTGTGGATTATTTAATGCCAAAAAGGTGGGGTTTTAAGGTATTTTTCTTCATATTTGGTTATAGTGAAAAGGTTGATTTAATCAGATTTTAATGAAAATTTTTTGTTTTTATTCTTTTTTATTTTAGAAAAAAGAAAATATCTTCTAGTTTTGTATTCAAAAATGTTTTGATGAGAATTTTCTTTTTCCTTAAAAAATGTGTTATGGTAATAATTTTTCCATCAAAAATGTGTATTTTTCTATAAAAGTCTATTTTTATACTTTCATAGTGTTTTGACCCCAGTTTAGGGGTTAACTATTTGCTCATAGCTGGGACTCTAAAATGTGCTACCACTCTGGGTCAGAGTGAACCTGGGAACAACAGCAATTAAGAGGTGGTTCCATGCTCCTCACAACCTCCCAATCAGAGGCCTTGCTGCCAGATGCAGTTTACCGTCATGCTCAGGACTATTATGTGTTGAATAGTCCCATGGCTGAGTGACTAGAACATTTGCTTTCTGATCATGAAGCCTGGTTTCGAACCTCACCATTGTTGATTTGTCAGGAAGGTAACTAATTGATGTTAACAGTATGAAGGAGGTGATCCCAGTTTGTGGCACCTTTGAAAAGTGATTGAAAACCATACCACATACATACAAGGCTCCATCTTAGGTCCTACACTCTTCCTGATATACATTAAT
Organism: Ascarosepion bandense; assembly: GCA_037127315.1. Taxonomy (NCBI): domain Eukaryota; kingdom Metazoa; phylum Mollusca; class Cephalopoda; order Sepiida; family Sepiidae; genus Ascarosepion; species Ascarosepion bandense. The sequence goes on from JBBBDQ010028939.1 coordinate 115,521, forward strand.
GATCTCCCTGATTCCATAAGAGCATAAGTAGGTTTGTACGCCGATGACACCACAATTTACTCTCGCCTCGACCAAAAATCTGGTGTAGGCGTCAAAGCTAACCTCGCAGCCGAGATTGAAAAAGACCTTCAATCCATATTGGACAGGGGTAAGAAATGGCTAGTAAATTTTAATGCTTCTAAAATGAAGCTACTCTCAATTAACCATCATCGACAATCTCACCTACCTCCTATTAGCATGGACCAGGCTTGCCTCCCAGAGAGTAAAACACTACGCCTCCTTGGTCTCACACTTTCAGCGGACCTCAAATGGAATGACTAAATCGAATCCATTGCTAAATCCACTGCTAGGAAAGTCGGTTCTCTGTGTAGGGCCCGGAAGTTTTTTCCGTCTAAATCTACCCTGCACATATATAAATCTACCATCTGCCCGTGCATTGAATACTGCTGCCATATCTGGTCGGGTGCCCCTGCTATTCTCCTTGGGCTTCTTGATAAGGTTCAGAGGAGGGTCTGTAATGTGATAGATACCGACTTGGCAGACCACCTGCAGTCTCTCTCCCACCGGCGCGATGTGGCATCCCTGTGTCTCTTCTATAAATACTTTCACGGCTTCTGCTCCGATGAACTTAGATCACTGGTGCCCCCTAAATACAAATTTGCACGAGATACTAGATTAGCAACTAGATCCCACCCTTTTACAGTGAAACCGATAAAATGCAGCCGTAACTTCTACTCCAACAGTTTCTTTCCTCGCACTTCCCGACTGTGGAATTCCCTTCCATACGATTGCTTCCCCGACGGATACAATCTCCAGGAGTTTAAATGTAAGGTCAATAGACACCTCCTAACACACTAACCTGCTCCCATTCCTCCTGACATTCCCTATGTCTAACCACTTCTTCTCTTTACCTTCCCCTATGTAGCCCCATGCACAATAGTGGCAGTGGAATGCCTTGCTTGGGGTGAGATGATTAAAAAAAAAAAAAGAAGTTTAACTCAAGTCTTGTGAGTAAAATTGGGTAGACTGAACCCTTTGGAAGCCATCAATGACTCTGCTAGCATGAAGTCACAAGTCATCGTGACCGAGGGTTTGACTGTCCTTTCCTTGTTCAGACTGTTGTTCATGCTAAATAATGCACTCTCTTCCAGAAACTGTGACTAAAGTTTGATCAGCATAGTTGCAGTATAACCCACAGGGGACTCTGTAGGTGAAGAACATACACAAATGTGCCTGATTTGGCATCTGCAACAGGGATTAGCTAGTTGCCCTAGAAGATAGGCATCCTTGGATACAAGTGGCCAGATATACCTACATGTGTTAAGGATTTTTAATACAGGAAAGTTTTTAAAGTTTTTCTTTTAGATACAGATCATAAAGAAATGCAACAGAGGTATTTAATATTTAGATAACCAAGTCTTATATGGATGCCATTATGGATAGATTGCACTCTTAATAATAAGTGGGTCATTATCATTTTGTAACTTTGGTCTAAGACTGTTTGGAAGTACCAGATGCTGTAAGATTGAATGCACAGGTGATGTAATGGATAATGACATGGAATTCTTAATTGGAGAGCCGAGTTGCAATTTCACTTTGGTTTATTATATTCACTTATACACAAATACCCTTGGGAATATTATAACCACCCTCTTCTCCTCTCAGCTATGGGTTAATTAGTAATACTTGTATTACTAAATCACTAAATTTTCTGGCTTTAAATAACCTGCAACGGTTTGATAAGCTGTAGAAAACATTGATTTTTGCTTTCTAAGGGCTATTATGCTATTTTTAATCTTATTCTCCTCAAACATTTTTTCCATTTCTTCAAAGCTTCATAATGGTACTACTTTAGAAATTAATTTCACCATTTTTTCTGAGTAATAACAGTTGTAAACGTTTAAATTCAGATGGGAAGCCTTTTAGGATTGTGGCTATTAGCAAGCTATCACTTATCACTTCTGATGTTTTTAATGAAGTTACAGCATTTTCAGCTCTAATAATATCTAATAATATAATGTAATCTATAATAAATTTGCTGCTAGCTTTATCTAGGGAGGCTAATTTAGTATGCGGGGCGGAATTATTTTTAGTTTGATTTTTTTATTGTTCTCTCAAAATTTGCAGGGTTTTTAGCCATTGTCAAGGGCGTCTCTCATGAGAGACAGATTTTAGTTATAAAGAAATTGAATAAACTTGGCAAACAATTTGGCACTTTTTTCACAGTACCCTTTGTCATTTGGGATAAATAAAGGAAAATAATAAAAAGCCAAACAATATAAGGAAAGATATATGTCAATATATACATAAGTCAAAATATATGTCAATATATATGTGCCATACGTGATCCACGCTTGGACAATCATGTCTCGATGAGTCATGACTTATTGAGCAGAAGATTATCCTACAGTAGGTTGACCTTACTTTGCCAGCCAAGGCTATAGAACCCAATCTGTCCTGTTATTTGACCCATAACTAGAGGGAAGAGACAGATTAATACCTTTCCCAAGACTATTTGCGCATAAGTGAATGCAATGAATTCAACTGGGATTTGAACCTGGCTCTCCGATTTGTCATTCCAAGGTATTCACGACACCACAATGCACATCGCACATATATAAGCTAAAAATATATGCCAATATATAAGTCAGTATATATGTAAGTAAAAATATGTCAGTATATATGTAAGTCAAAATATATGTCAGTACACACTACCAGCCATAATTATTAGGCCACCCCAGTGTTTTAAAAAAATAATGTAGTTTATACTATTTTTTAGTATTTATTGCCAAATGAATAATTGTAAATGAAAATAGAATGATTCTTTTGTTTATATTGCACAATAACATGTGCATTAAATGAATTTATAAATATTTAATAATTACCTGTATTGCAGTTTCATCAATGAAAGAATGAAGAAAATTTAGGGTGATTCGGGCGAGTTCATCTTTGCTTCCTTGCGTTGTAAAATTTTGCAAAATAATAATAACAAAAGAACCATTCTATTTTCATTTGGCAATAAATACTAAAAATAGTATGAAATACATCATTTCTTTAAAAAAACTGGGGTGGCCTAATAATTATGGCAGGTAGTGTATATATAAGTTAAAAATATATGCCAATATATATGTAAGTTAAAAATATATGCCAATATATATGTAAGTTAAAAATATATGCCAATATATATGTCTCTATATATATAAGTTAAAACCTTGGCAAAATAATAGTGATAAGGTAAAAAGTTCACAAAATACAAATTGTGCTAATGCACAAAAGTCAAGTCATAGCTGTTACGTATTAGCACCGAACACCATTACTGGGGGTCCCAAACCAGATTAGGGACCCCAGGCAGTTCTTAGTGACTCATTATCTTATCAATATTTACTTTTTTTTTCAACCTACATTTACATACATTCCAAATTAAACAAAGCACAAGTGACTGTTAAAGGATGAAACATTTTTACAGATTTTGATGACATTCTGATTTTTTTTTGTCAAATCTGTGAATTTGTTTTGCTCAGACTAACTTTCAAAAGAAGCACAGTATAAAATCCACTATTTTTATCAATAATGTTACGCGTGTTAAAATTATTTAAATTTAACAAGAAAAATTTCAAGTAGCCACTAATCATTGTTCATTTATTTAAAATAGAATGATCTATTATGACATGTTTCTAATTTGTATATGTAAGTCAAAATATATGTCAGTATACATGTAAGTCAGAATACATATAAGCCAATATAAATGCAAGTCAAAATATGTCAGTATATATGTAAGTTAAATTATGTTATATATTGCATACAATTCATTATTGTACACAATTATTGCATATAAGTCATTATTGTACACAATTATTGTATACAATTCATTATTGTACACAATTATTGGATACAATTCATTATTGTACACAATTATTGTATATAAGTCATTATTGTACACAATTATTGCATATAAGCCATTATTGTACACAATTATTGTATACAATTCATTATTGTACACAATTATTGCATATAAGTCATTATTGCACACAATTATTGCATATAAGTCATTATGGTACACAATTATTGCATATAAGTCATTATTGCACTCAATTATTGCATACATTATTGGACACAATTATTGCATATAAGTCATTATTGTACACAATTATTGTATACAATTCATTATTGTACACAATTATTGGATACAATTCATTATTGTACACAATTATTGCATATAAGTCATTATTGTACACAATTATTGCATATAAGTCATTATTGCACACAATTATTGCATACAATTCATTATTGCACACAATTCATTATTGTACACAATTATTGCATACAATTCATTATTGCACACAATTATTGCATATAAGTCATTATAGTACACATTTATTCCATATAAGTCATTATTGCACACAATTATTGCATATAAGTCATTATGGTATACAGTTATTGCATATAAGTCATTATTGCACTCAATTATTGCATACAATTCATTATTGTACCCAATTATTGCATATAAATCGTTATTGTACACAATTATTGCATACAATTCATTATTGCACACAATTATTGCATATAAGTCATTATTATACACAATTATTGCATACAATTCATTATTGCACACAATTATTGTATATAAGTCATTATTGTACATAGTTATTGCATACAATTTATTATTGTACACAATTATTGTATATAAGTCAATATTGTACACAATTATTGCATACAATTCATTATTGTACACAATTATTGCATACAATTCATTATTGTACCCAGTTATTTCATATAAGTCATTATTCTACACAATTATTGCATATGTCATTATTCTACACAAATATTGCATATATTCATTATTGTACACAATTATTGCATACAATTCATTATTGTACCCAGTTATTTCATATAAGTCATTATTCTACACAATTATTGCATATGTCATTATTCTACACAAATATTGCATATATTCATTATTGTACACAATTATTGCATACAATTCATTATTGTACCCAGTTATTTCATATAAGTCATTATTCTACACAATTATTGCATATGTCATTATTCTACACAAATATTGCATATATTCATTATTGTACACAATTATTGCATACAATTCATTATTGTACCCAATTATTTCATATAAGTCATTATTCTACACAATTATTGCATATGTCATTATTCTACACAAATATTGCATATATTCATTATTGTACACAATTATTGCATACAATTCATTATTGTACCCAATTATTTCATATAAGTCATTATTCTACACAATTATTGCATATAAGTCATTATTCTACACAATTATTGCATATAAGTCATTATTCTACACAATTATTGCATATATTCATTATTGTACACAATTATGCTACAGTAAAATTTGTATTTTATATGAATATCACTTTATGAAAATTTAAATGTAGTATTGTGGGGACTGTATTATAGATTTGATGGGCGCACACAAGACTAGTCCCGAGTCAAATGATTGTATCATTCAGACAAGACTAGGAACGGGTTTATTTTTATTGGTTAGGATGAAATTCCAGTGTGCATTTGTAGAATTTGTGTATAAATATTAGGAGGGGGTTTTCTTTATAATCGACTCACAACAAGCATGGCAGTATCACCACTGGTGTGTGGAGGGGTTACATAATAGGATACTGAAAAGAAAAGGGAACAGGTTACAGTAGGCATCAAAGAATGGGTAAGGAAAGTATGGGAACATTAGTGTGAAGAGAGATGCATGAGAGTAGAGCAGAAAGGGAGAAGAACAAAATACGGGAGGTAGCGAGGAAAGGAGGGGAGTCAAAGAGATAGGAGATGACAGTTGACATTGCATTTAAACTCTTATAGATTGTAGCTATCAGAGAAGTAAGTATATGGAAGAGAGTTCCACAGGTGAGAAGTGTGAGAAAAGAAGCTGATAGAATAGAAGTTGCAGTTATATTTGATTGTTTTCACTGTAAAAGGATGTGACCTGGTTGCTAGTCTAGTGGCTCAAGTTAATTCATGCAGGGGAGACACCAGGGAGCCAAGCTCATCAGAGCAGAAGCCATGAGATGTTTGTAGAAGAGAGAGAGGGAACTGACATCTTGTCAGTGAGAAAGTGACTGGAGTTGATCCAGCAGGTTGGGATCGACCACATTGCAGATTTGTCTTTGGATTTTGTCAAGAACCCCAAGATGAATAACTGAATAGCAGTGGGCACCCAGATATGACAGCAATACTCAATGCATGAGCAGATGGTAGATTTGTATATGTGCAAGATAAATTCAGGTAATAAAAACTTCCTGGCCTGACCCAGTAAACTGATCTTCCTAGCAGTAGATTTAGCTATTGATTCAATGTAGTCACTCCACTTGAGGAGGGCTGAGAGAATGAGGTCAAGGAGGCGCAATGTATTACTTTCAGGAAGACTAGCATTATCCATGCTGATGAGGTCTAGGTGAGATTGTCTTTGGTGGTTAAAGGATAGCAGCTTCAATTTGGAAGCATTAAAATTTACAAGACATTTCTTACCCTACTGCATGAGCAGATGGTAGATTTGTATATGTGCAAGATAAATTCAGGTAATAAAAACTTCCTGGCCTGACACAGTGATCTTTCTAGCAGTAGATTTAGCTATTGATTCAATGTAGTCATTCCACTTGAGGAGGGCTGAGAGAGTGAGGTTGAGGAGGTGCAATGTATTGCTTTCAGGAAAACTAGCATGATCCATGATGATGGGGTCTAGGAGAGATTGTCTTTGGTGTTTAAAGGATAGCAATTTCAATTTGGAAGCATTAAAATTTACAAGACATTTCTTACCCTACTTGACCACTGACTGGAGGTCCTTTTTGAGAGCAGCATTGAGGTTTGCTTTGTCAGCTTCAGTAGATTTTTGTCAAGGCAGGAGTAAATGGTGGTGTTGTCAATGTAGATGCTTACTTGGGATCTGATTTCATCAGGGAGATCATTGATGAAGGTCAGAAAAAACGTAGGACCTAGGATAGATCCTTCAGGGATACTTGCGTTCATATGATAGGATTTGGAAGTATCTTGTTCAATGTGACCTTCATTATGCGATTTGATAGGAACAATTTGATTTAGTCAAACAAGTGTCCAGATATACAGTAGCCCTGTAGCTTGCTTGCCAGACTCTGTCAAATGCTTTGGAGATATTCAGGGCAATTGCTCAAGCTTCATTGTTCTTATGGAGAGCTTGGTATATGTACTCTGTAAGCAGTCATTGCTTGAATTGAATTTTCTTTTATAGAATTTTTACCCAGCCGGCTTTGATAGAGTTGTGATGAAAGAATTTTATTTGGTTAAGTTCCAACTTTCCTAACCTTCAACTTAGGCTGAACATTTTTGCTGATATTTTTTTGGGGGAAGTCTACTTGCAAATTGACCGACAAAAACCAGTCATTCAAAAAAATTCACTTTTTTGTTTTGAGTCTTGCATTGTTTCAATTAATTGAGATTTTTTGCCAAAAATTGTTTTGTTGGGGAAGGGGTCAAATACTAATACAGTTTTGTTTACTTGTTGTAGGTATATTTATTTCAATGTATAAAAATATTTTGGGATTAGTATTTTTAGCCCTCCCCTTTAAAAAAATTATGCATATAATTTTAAGTTAGGATTTTCCTTGAGTGAACAAAGTGTGATGAGTGCTGATAAAAACAAAATGAAATATATAAACAAAAATAAAAAGAATTAAAATTAAAATAAGGCATTTGTGCTTTCCTGTAAAATTCTTATCTCTTTTTTTCTCTCTCTCTCTCTAAACTTCTTTATGGACTTCTCTCTCAACTAATGAGAAGGCAACTCTCAATTAAAAACAAGAAAGAAAAAGCTGAATCTGGCTGAAGAATGACAGAAGTTTGTGGGACTAAAGCCTACTAATTTGATGGAAGACTAACAAAATTAGAACATCTCCACTCATAACTTCCGTTATAAAAAAGAAATGAACACCAGAAAACAAAATAATCTTGGCCGATTAAAAAAAATTAACACAGAGGGTCTTCTGATATTAGCTAAAAGCAATGTTCATGACAGAGTCTGGTAGTCTGGTCAAAATAATATGAGCACACAACTCTGAAAAAGAAGAGAAAGGATGACAAGAGAAGATGGAACAAAAGCTACTAGTGTGGAGAAACCAGCCATGCATGACAAGTGAAGTAGTTAAGAAGTAATTAGCTAATGATATTTTCTACTCTTTTGAGGGTTGAGAAAACACAGAAGATTGACACTGACTTATTTCTGATATTGCTACTATCCCTAGCACAGTCTGACAACAAAACAATCATTTCTCCAGATTGTTACCAATATCTGCTTTAATAACAAAAAGTTTGCTTCACTGAATACGAAAGGACTCACTCAAAAGCAAATGAATATCAAGATATATTATTTATTTTATACCCCTAATTCAATTGCGTTGTGACGCAGTGGATATTGGCTCGGAACGAGAAATCGGGGAACCGCGTTCAAATTCCAGTTGAATTCCTTGCATTCACTTACACGCAAATACCCTTGGGAAAGGTATTAATCCATCTCTTCCCTCCAGTTATGGGTTAAATAATAGGACAGATTGGGTTCTATAGCCTTGGTCGGCAACCAGTCTACCGCAGAAAGCAATGGCAACCTACTGCGGGATAATCTTCTGCCCAGTCAGTCATATCTCTTTCGAGACATGATCACCCAAAGTGTGTATCACGCATGACACTTAACTGACTGACTAATTCAATTTATTTTTATTCCAAAGTTTCTAGCAAGGAGAATACTATAAAAACTCTACAGAGGTATTTAGAAAACTGAATATATGGTCATCTGCAAAAAGAAGACCCCAAAAATGCCAACTAAAGGTTGGGTAAACTAAAATAAAGAAATTTGAATATCTTGGAAGTGTTCTGTCAGAAGATGGTAAATGTGACATTGAGATCTGACGATGCATTGGCATGGCCAAGAACGCATTTCAAAAGTTAACCAAAGTATTGAGAGACAAGAAAACCTCATTGGAAACAAAGAAAAGAATGCTAGACTTCTATATAATATCTGTCTTTCTGTATGACAGCAAATGTTGAACAGTCTCTTCAAGGATGAAGGAGAGGCTCAAGGCAACAGAAATGTGGTTCTACAGAAGGATGCTGAGGATACCATGGAACAAGTAAATGAGCAACAATGAGGTGTTGGAAAGGATGCACACCAAAAGAAAACTGATACTTAACATCAGGAAGATACAGATGAGGTTTCTAGGACATGCAATGAGGAAGGAGGGATTGGAGAATTTGATACTCAAAGGGCGGAAAGAAGGAAAGAGAGACAGAGGAAAGCAGTACAAGACATGTTTGATGAGCTTCAGCAAATGGATGGCGCAGCAAGGTTTGGGAGAGATACTGAGAGGAAAAATATTAAGAGTGTCAAGGGATAGGGGCAAATGGGAGTCCATGGTTTCCTTATATTCCTGAAGGGGCGTGGCACATGGCGAAGAATAAATGTGTAAATGTGATGTTATGGTGAATGGAAAGTTATTTGTACAAATAGGTAAATAAGTCAGACTAGCTAGGCTTAGACAGGACTTTTCCCTCCCCCATTTTAGCCCTTTGCTCTTCCTCAGGTGGAAACTATATAAAGAATTGGAATTGTTTAAAATAAACGAATTTATAAAAGAAATACTGAAAATTTAACATTCATTTATCTCAGACTTATCTTAACACATCACCCAATAAATCCTGGGCCTAACTAATAAGACAACAACTTTTAGGCAAAATTCGACTTTATTCATCAACATAGTTTCCTTCTAGGGTGATACACTAATTCCAACACTTATCTAATAATTCAATGCTTTTTTTGTAGAACAATTTGTCTTTGGCCTCAAATACGCATCAGTTTCCAATATAACTTCTTCATTGGAGCCAAATCTATTTCCCTGGAACATTCTTTTGGGGTCTGCAAACATCTAGTAGTTGCTAGGGGCCAGATCTGAAGAATAGGATGGATGTGGAAGCAATTTGAAGTGTAATTCATGTAGTTGTTGTGATTGACTTGTGACATGGTACATTGTCTTGGGGAAAGATTACTTTTTCTTCTTCATTTGTGGCCGTTTTTTTGCAATTTCTTCCTATTGACTATTGATTGTTCTTCTATTCTCAAAGTAATCAATGAACAAATTAGCTTGCTCATCCCAAGATATGGAGTCCAAAATCTTGCCTGCTGATGTTTGCGTCTTTGGTTGATTTGACAAGCTTTCACCTGCTGCTGTCCACTCAGCTGACTGCTGATTTGACTCTGGAGTGAACTGGTGGATCCATGTTTCATCCATTGTTTCATATTTACACAAAAAAAACTCTTCCTTGTTGCATTGAAACAGTTGCAAACAATGTTCTGAATCATCTACACGTTATTGTTTTTGATCGACTGTGAGCAAACGCAGCACTCACTTTGAACACAGCTTTCTCATTAACAAATGTTCATGCAAAATAGTTAATACACTGCCTTATGATATTTTCAACTCCTCTGCTATCTTATGCCACTTCAATTTACGATCGGCCATGAAAAGTTTGTGGATGTTTTGCTTTTTTCTGGGATAACTGACGATTTTGGGTGACCTGAGCATTCAGCATCATTTGTGTCTGTACGACCACGTTTAAAGTCAGCATACCACCTCTTAACCATGATTTCCAATGGAGAAGAGTCACAATAACACTTATCAAGCCATTGCTTTGCTTGAACAGTATTTTTCCCATCAGAAAGCAATGCTTTATCAACATACAGAATTGAGATTTTTTTATTGTTTTTAAAATTCTCAACAGTAGATTCACTTAAATAACTGTAATTTGGAAACTAATAATCCAATTGAGCCCAAATTTTCTTATGTGTTATTTGAAGGTTAGCACTTTAGAAAAATTATATGGATTTTCTATTAGTTGTGCCATCTATATGTCAGGCCCAGGACTTATTGAGTGATGTGTTAGTTCATTTGTATTTGACTATAAATTATAATCTCTTCCTCACTCTCTCTTTCTCTCTCTCTGTCTGTCTCTCTCTCTTTATATATATCAATTAATCTATGCATATCTATTTGTCTATCTAAATCCATTCATATCTTCTTTTTCTTCATGTGCCATGTCCCTTCAGGACATAGGCAATCATGGACTTTTACTTGGCTCTGTCTCTTGTTTCTATCAATATTTTCGCTTTTGCTATCTCTTCTAAACCCCACTCTACCATTCATTTGCTCCGACTTATCAAGTAGGTCTCATGCTGCTTTTCCTTGTCTCTCTTTCTCTCTATTCATCCTGTGAGTATTAAATTCTCCAAGCCCTCCTTCTTCATTTTGTGTCCCAGGAACCTCATTTGACTCTTCCTGATATTTAGTATGAGTTTCTTTCTTGTTTGCATCCTCTCCAATACCTCATTGTTGCACACATGCTCCAGCCATGGTATCCTCAGCATTCTTCTGTAGAACCACATTTCTGCTGCCTGGAGCCTCTCCTTCATCCTTGATGAGATTGTCTGACATTCGCTTCCATACAAAAGAGCAGATATCATATAGCAATCCAGCATTCTTTTCTTTGTTTCCAATGAGATTTTCCTGTTTCTCGGTACTCTGGTTAGCTTCTGCAATGCGTCCTGGCCATGCTTGTGCATCTTTGGATCTATGTGCCACACTTTTCATCCTCTGTCAGAACACTTCCCAGGTATTTAAATTTCTTTACTTCTTTTATTTTAGTTTCCCCGACTTGCGGTTGGCATATTGGGCTTTTTTTTTTGCTGATGATCATAACTTCAGCTTTCTTGAAGTTTATGCTTGGTCCTTTCTTTTCATTTTCTTTTGATTCCTTTCTGTGTCTGCTATCAGCACTGTGTCATTCATATATTTTAATATTGTTGAGATTGTGTCCACAAATGACGAATCCCAGCTAGGCTTTTCTCTCATAATTGCTCATAATTCTCTCATTTCTCTCATAATTGCTTCACTGTACAAGTTGAATAGATCATGTGAGAAAATACATCCTCACCTTATTTCCCTTTTTATTTTTGCATACCTGCTAAGTTCACTTCCTATCCATACACAAGTTGTTTGATGCAAATATAGATACTTGTTTATCCTAATGTCTTTTCTAAAAATGTTGGAGTTGTCAAGTATTTCTCTATAACTAAAAACAAAAGAAAAACTTATCTCCACCAACCTGTTTCATCCTCTGATGTACTTTATCAAAGCAAATGTAAAAGTTTTATTTTGTGGCAAGTATTTATAAGCAGAAGTTAAAATTTTGTTAGTTTTTCTGAATTTTAAAATCATGAACTCTCATCAATGTACTTCAGGCTGACTGAAAGTCAAGGTAAATTATGGCGATGGTAAATGATCTATTTCAATTTCCAATAAACAAAATTGAATAAAAGTTGCTTATGCTGTCATTTTTTTTTTATAGTGTAATTATTATTTATATTATTTTAGTTTGAAATTAATTCTATTTATAAATCATATATTTTAATCAATTTCAGGTTTTTAATTTAACTGTTTTCTTTTAATTTTGTAAACTTTTCATAGTCGTGTTATATTGGTTTAGGAAAGGATATATGTATATTTTTCATTTCACCTAAAACACTGCAAAATCACCACTGGTGGGCAGGGGAATACAATGAGTGAAAAGGAAAAAAAATGAAAGTGGGAATACATTACTAGGAATGTAAAAGAAAGGATAAGAGAAAGTTGGGAATCGAGAACACAGAAGAAAGCAGTTTATGTTGCATTGAAACTTTTGGAGATTGTAGCTGTTGGAGAAGCAAGTATATGGAAGGGAGTTTCAAAAGTAGAGTTTTAGTTTGAGTTTAGTTTAATGGCATGTCAACACTTCTGTGGGTTATTTAATGCCAAAAAAGTGGGGCTTTAAGGCATTTTTGTAAATGTTAGATTATAGTGAGAAGGTTGATTTAGTCAAATTTTGATGAAAAGTTATTATTTTAGAAAACTGAAGATGTCTTCTAGTTTTGTATTCAAAAATATATTGCTGGTAATAATTATTTCCTTCAAAAATATGTTATGGCACTATTTTTTTTTCCTTAAAAATGTACATTTTTCTATAAAAGTCTATTTCTATGTATATATTTCTATAAAAGTGTATTTTTATACTTTCATAGTGCTTTGACTCCAGTTTGGGGGTTAACTATTTGTTCATAGCTGGGATCCTATTAGGTGCTCCCACTTTGGGTCAGGTTAGACCTGGGAACAACAGCAATTAAAAGGTGGTTCCATGCTCCTCACAACTTCCAAATCAGAGGCCTTGCTACTGGATGCAGTTTAATGTCAAACCCAGGACCTTCACAAGTAGAAAGTGCAAGAAAAGAAACTGTTAGAGTAGAAGTGGCAGTTACATTTGATTATTTTGATAGTAAAAGGATTGTACCGAGTTGCCAGTCTAGTAGCACAATTAAATTCATGTGGTTGTGGCACCAGGAAAAAAAGCTCATTGGAGCAGAATCCATGATAATATTTTTAGAAAAGACACAGGGAAGCCATATCCTATCGATGGGAAAGTGACTGAAGTCAAGCTGCCATATTAGGTTCAGTTACATTGCAGATCCTCCTTTGGATTTTGTCAAGAACCTCAAGATGAATAGCAGAAACATCTAACCAGATATGGCAATAGTATTTAATGCACAGATGAATGATAGAATATATTTTGCACATTTATAAATCTAATGAGAAAAACTTTCTGGCCCAACACAGTGACCCGACCTTCCTAGCAGTAGATGTAGCTATAGAGTTGATGTAGTCGTTTTACTTGAGGTCAGTTGAGAAAGGAAGACCAAGGATGTGCAGTGTGTTGCTCTCTAGGAGACTGGTGTCATCCATACTAATGATAGGTAGAAAAATTTCTCTAAAGTGGTTAAAGAAGAGCAGCTTTGTTTTTGAGGCTTGAAAATTTATGAGCCATTTCCTACCCCACTTGTTCACAGATTGGAAACCCTTTTCTAGAGTAGCAGCCAGTTGTTTTTTTTTTTTTTTTTTTTAGAGACCAGATTAAATGGTAGTGTTATTTGCATAGATGCCTACTTGGGAACTGATTACATCAGGAAGATCAGAAAAGGCGTAGAACCTACGATAGAACATTGAGGGATGCCTGTGTTCGTATGAAAGGATCTGGAAGCTTGCCCGTTCAAAACAACTTCATTTCACAATCAGATAGGAATGATTCAGTTAAGTCAAAGAATTTACATTATGTTGGTGAGAAATTGACTAAAGGTGAGATGCTAAGTCAGGATCAATTATATTGCATATCCTCCTTTGGATTTTGTCAAGAACCCAACCCGACCAGATATGGAAACAGTATTCAATGTAATCAGAGTACACAATTTGAATAACATAAAGTACACAGATGATACAGTGCTGATAGCAGACATGGAAAGGAAACTACAAGACTTCCTACAGATGATAGCTGATGAAAGTGACAAAAAAAGGACTACAAATCAACTGCAAGAAAACCGAATACATGGTCATCAGCAAAAGGAGCAGCTAAAAATGACAAATACAGGTAAGAGATACTAAAGTCTTGCAGATACAAAAATTTAAATACCTGGGAAGTATTCTAACAGAAGATGGAAAGTGCACAAAGATCCAAAGGCGAATCAGCATGGCAAAGGATGCATTCCATAAGCTGAGTAAAGTATTAAGACACAGGAAATTCTTACTAGAAACAAAGAAGAGAGTAATGGATTGCTATATGATGTCAGTTCTTTAATATGGCAGTGAATGCTGGACAATATCATCAAAGATGAAGGAAAAGCTTGAAGCAATTGAAATATGGTTCTACAGAAGAATGCTGTGGATATCATGGACCGAGCATGTGAGCAATGATAAGGTGTTGGAAAGGATGGAAATGAAAAAGAAATTAATACTAAGCATCAGGAAGAGACAGCTAAAGTTCCTGGGACATGCAATGAGGGAGGAGGGCTTGGAGAACCTGATACTAACAGGCAAGATAGAGGAAAAAAGAGACAGAGGAAAGCAGCGGATAACATATTTTCAAGGACCTGATCAGGTGGATGACAGAACGGGGTCTGTGAGATGTTACAAGAGAAAGTGTGCTAAGAGCCACCAAGGATAGGGAGACATGGAAGGCCATGTCCTGAAAGAACAAGGCACATGGGAGAAGAAAATTCAATGCACAGATGGTACATTCATAAATATGCAAGATGAATTTGAAAACATTGGGGGCACATATTTATATTTCAGAAAAAATTGATAACAGCACTAATTTGTTTAAGTAGGTTATTTCATCATTTAAAAAGTGTGACATTTGTGGTTTAATTTATTCAAAATTTGCATTAATTTATGAATTCACATTTGAATGTTGCCAGTGTGGATAGTAGAGTAATTTTCTCAGAAATTTTGGGAATAAAACAAATTTGAGGATTAAAATTAAATAATATATTTTTATTTATTTCCTTTATACTGATGATAATATATTTTTATTTATTTTCTTGAAACTGATGACAATTGGCATAGCAAAAAATTTGTTAGCCAGTAAGATGTTGATAGAAGTCTGAAGTAATGTTTGTTTTAATAGGTGGAAGTCAAACCATGATAGGGGTAGTAGCAATGTCAGAAATTAGGTCAGATATCTATCTGCTGTTTTTACTTGGTCCTGAACAAAGTGGAAATGCAAGAAGATGACCTCTTAACAGTTTCTTCATGTGTCAGGTATGGCTGTGTTCTTGTTTTCTGTCTCTCTTGGTGTCATCCTGGTCTCCTGTATACTGGTCTGGAGATGTCAAGTTTTTATACTTTTGAATAGGCTTGTCAATTTGGTGTGAACATGGTTTTGGATCTCTCAAAAGTCTCTTTGTGTCAATTATTTTATTTTCTGGTGTTTCTTTCTTTTTCACTTTTTATAATGAATTAATGTGTGGAGCCTCCCTGATTTTTGGTATTTTTCAGTCACAAATTAGTAAGATCTGATACCACAAACTTCCAGTGTTTTTGACCAGATTCAGTCTTCTTTTTTATTTGAGGGTTGCCTTCTAATAGTAGGATGAGCAAATTATAGAAAGGGAAGGTTAAAGAGAGAGAGAAAGAGAAAGAGAGAGAGGGGGAAGAAAGAGATCAGGGTTTTAAAGGAAAGCTCAAATCCATCACTTAAGGGCCATACATGATACACACGTTGGGCAATCATGTCTCGAAAGAAGATTATCCCGCAGTAGGTTGGCATTGCTTTCTGCAGTAGACTGGTTGCCAGCCAAGGCTATAGAAACCAATCTGCCTTGTTATTTAACCCATAACTGGAGGGAAAAGATGGATTAATACCTTTCCCAAGGATATTTGTGCATAAGTGAATGCAAAGAATGCAACTGGGATTCAAACTTGGCACCCTGATTTGTCGTTCCAAGTCGATATCACCACAACCTTATCTTAATTCGCATTCTTTCTAGCTTTCTTTATATATTCTATTTTCTATTTTATTTTTTTATCAGGACTCACTACAACCTTTTCAAAGTTTTCTTTTTTGAAAATTGTTTTGAAATTATTTTCTCTAAATGACTCATGTATATTGCTTGATATGATATCCTGCTTAATATTGTTTTTTACAGTTTTACATTTGTATTATAATAAATTTTTGTTTTTTTTCAATTTTGAGTCTTGGTTCAGTCTTTTTTGTTTGCACCTTGTTTAACATTCAAAGTAAGAGTGCTTTCTTTTTCGATTCCATCTTAACAAAAATAAATTCTTATATTTTGTACTAAAATAAGCTTTGGTAAAATAGACTTTCTTTTAATCCACCTATTTATCTATCCATCTATTCTCAGCCTCTATGAAGTCTGTTCATTTTGATATTTACCCTAAAATACATGAACTTGACAGTAATGAAATCAATAAACAAGTGGACTGCTAAAAAGGCTTGTCTATTTCGGCACTTTGTCCTTTCTAATTATAACTCTATCAGAAAAATGTATTAAAAAAATCTTCCCGGTCTGTGTTCTCTGCCAGATAGCACACACTGAACAGAGGTCAGCTGATTTTAGCTTTCCTTGTTATTGAGCAGTCGGAAAGTTTGACATTCACACATGGAAACATGATGGAGTAATGAATAGCAGCATAAATAGAGTACTCAAAGAACCAAGTTCGAATTCCAGTTGTGTTTGTTGCATTCACTTATGTGAGAAAGGTATGAATCCACCTCTTCTTCTCCTTAGCTATGGATAAATAAAAAAACATGTTGGGTTCTATAGTCTTGGATGGTGACCTGAGGGCATAGTGTAGGGACCAAAAGCAACCCAATCCATATTCTCTGTCAACTGTCAGTCAAAGAGGAGATGGGCACTGCCAAGTTATCTGAGTAAAGTATTAAGACACAGGAAACTCTCACTAGAAACAAAGAAGAGAGTGCTAGATTGCTTTGTGATATCAGTTCTTCAATATGGCAGTAAATGCTGGACAATATCATTAAAGATGAAGGAAAAACTTGAAGCAACTGAAATATGGTTCTACAGGAGGATGCTGTGGATATCATGGACTGAGC
Source organism: Ascarosepion bandense (assembly GCA_037127315.1). Taxonomy (NCBI): domain Eukaryota; kingdom Metazoa; phylum Mollusca; class Cephalopoda; order Sepiida; family Sepiidae; genus Ascarosepion; species Ascarosepion bandense. The sequence continues at coordinate 133,011 of JBBBDQ010028939.1, forward strand.
ATGTGAGCAATGATGGGGTTTTAGAAAGAATGAAGATGTAAAGCAAATTAATACTGAGCATCAGGAAGTATAATGAGGAAGAAGAATCAAAGCACCCAGGTCTCCCACCCCAGTGATTGAAGCAATCAAGAGATGGATTATGATGAGAATGAGTTAAGAAGAATTTAACAATTTCACAAAATTACGGAACTTTTTAATTTTTTGATTTATAAAAGAACAACAATCATTTATTTTCCTTCAATATTTATTTCTGCAAAGGCAAAAAGTTTTAAGCTCTAAAAGATGACCCACAAAATCCCAAAACTATACTTGGAAGTAATGAATATTTAATTAATTAATGAATATTATGTAATGAGTGGGCCCATGCTATCAAAAATGAAGGCAGAATATTTTTAGTGCCATGCTGTCTAAAATGGCAGCAACATATATATTGATGTACTTATTATAATAAAGACTATTGTGTATTTATTTGCTTATATACACAAATAAATACACAATGGTCTTTATTATAATAGAGAGGATATATATATATATATATATATATATATATATATATATATTCTTCACGATTTGATGACATAATTATTGCAAAAAAATGAAATAATAAGGAGCAAACATGCAGCAAGAGCTTCCATAACTGGTAGTAAAGAGAATGAACTGAGCTGCTGCTGCTTTGCTATTGTCTCTCTCTTCATGAGCATTACAGGAGGAAATATATATATATATATATATATATATATATTCAGGAAAAACTACTAAAACGTTGTAAGTTAAAAATGTATTTTTTGACAGTATTTATTTATTTCTATTATTATATACATATATTTGATATTTCAGACCGGCCTCGGCCTTTCATCAGAAACAAATGATTTTAAAATTTAAACTAGAAGCGTCCATCACGAGAAGCATGCGTCGCGAGAAGTGTCCGTCAAGTGATGTAGAAAGCAATCGAGTTTGAATATTTTTAAACGTAAATCTAACTGTAATAATACTTTTAAATGTTGTTTCAAAGAAAAATTTTTAAGTGTTTCTAAAAAATGTTTAACTATTGAAATATTTATAAAGATTCAAAATACCTAAGTCCTTATTTAACCCTAGCCTGTATGTATTTAATTTTAAAATCCAGTATTTTTCTTTCTGCGTGAGTATTTGGAACTAAAATCGGAATCTATCAGTGAACATTTGCAGTTTTCTAATGTGTGTCCTGGTTGATTGGAGTGTTCAACTATGGGGAAATAGGGGTTGTTTTGGCTTATGCTTAGTTTATGATTATTAAAACGGAATCTAAAACTGTTTCCAGATTCACCAATATACCCACTATTTGAACATATTGAGCAGAAGAGAAAAGATATTATATTTTGGCTGTCACAGGTCTGAAATATCAAATATATATATATAATAATAGAAATAAATAAATACTGTCAAAAAAATACATTTTTAACTTACAACTTTTAGTAGTTTTTCCTATACATATTAAGACAGTAGATGTGGATTATCATGATGCTATATATATATATATATATATATATATATATATATATATATATACTAGCAGTATAGCCCGGCATTGCTCAGGTGTAATGGAAGTTTTAAAACTAATCCATGGTCCTGGAGCTCAGACATTTTGGACATTGGCACGAGATACTAAAAAGCTATAGTTGTTTCGAGTTAAAGCAAAACTGTAGACTGAAAGAAAAATGAATGGATGTAAGTCAAATTTTGATTTCCTGGTATCAATATCAAATTTTCTGCACTATTGTAATATATATATATCCAAGTAAAGAGAACTAACAGTTTCAGAATTCCAAGTTCTCTGGCATTTACATTTTTAAAAAAGTGCTCAGTGCATCATATTCCATAGAGCAAAATATAATTATAATTAAATTTGTTTTTTATTTAAGATTAATTTAATTTACATTGTGACATGGAAATTTTTATATTTTGAGACAACTGACTGACACTTTCTTGTTAAGACTGAAAAAAGAAAACCTGTATTCCCTAAACATATAACCTATATTTTCAAATTTAAAAGTTGAAATTCCAATTCTGTTTAGTTAAATTAAATATACACATATATCAACTCTTTAAATAACAAATCTGTTGCTTTATATATTGAAATGTAAATCATTTTCACAACAATAAGTCAACATTGTCTGATGATGAGGTAAAATCTCAAAACATGAAACTTTTCATGTCACAATGTAAATTAAATTAACTTTAAATAAAAAACAAATTTAATTATAATTATATATGTGTGTGTGTGTGTGTGTGTGTGTGTCAGATTAAATAAATTGCAAATGTTGTGTCTGCTTATTTTTAATAAAATCCATTCGTACTCAAGGATGATCTTTCGTGTACTATAACTGAAAGACATAAGAAATATGCTGTAACTTTGATAGATGGTTTTATTATCCATTTCTCATTGTTCCCAAGTACTTTCAATCTCCTTCTGAGATCATCTTCAGGGGTGTAAGCTATGGTAACAACAAATAACTGCAATATAGTGTTGCTAAAACCTACTGTAAATTTTTGTCTTGCTTCAAATGTAATGATTGACAAATTGCTTAGCGTTTGTTAGAACATGAAAATTATCCACCATGGAATTTTTATCCTACACCATGGATCCAACAAAAGCAAACTACATATCCTTGAGGAAATGTTCATTAAAAAACTTAAGCCATCAATTAACAGAATCAGCTATGAATACTGGAGTAATTTTCTAAAATATTTATAAAAAGGATAGTTTTTTCATGCTTTAACACATGCATGACCATGGCATTACAACATAATCGAGGTGATCGCCTTGTTTCTTGTTTAGGAAGGGGTTCCCGGTTGATCTCTCTCTTTTTCGGTCTTTATGTCGGTTTGGCTGGAAGCTTTTTGCAGTTGGTGAGTATGGTGGCAATGTCTCTTCATTCTGAGGGTACTGGGTTGGCAGTTTCCTGGTTGCTGCTTCCAACTGGTAGTTAGGAGCCCAAACTCTTGCGTAGCGTCTTGAGAGGCTGCTCTGATCAACAGTTGAATAATATCGGGGTTCCTGTAGTGCCATTTCGCGCATGGACGGGCGTCCCTGCATGAATTTCCGATGGGCAACCCCGAGGCCACATTATGCTGCAGGCGGCGCCATTCACCATCCTTCACCTGCTGCAATTAACGACCATCTGACCCTACTCTAGACCTCTCTCTATCCACAACTATAACCAGCATGAAATTAAACAAACAAAATAGCAAGCCTAAACCAGCTAGTCGTAAATTGCCCAAACCTATCTGCGTTACGTTCACAAATATACGAGGTATTCGCAGTAACTTTAATAGTGTAGAATCTTTCCTTCTAACTAACTCACCCGATATCTTAGCTATATGTGAGACTAACCTTGACCCTTCTATCCCCTCTTCAGAGCTGTTCATTCCTGGTTACCTTCCTCTCTTCAGGAAGGACGCCAATGTCCATATGCATGGGCTTGGTGTATATGTCAGCGAACAACTCGCCCTAGCCAGGGTCACATCTCTTGAATCCCTTGATCATTCCTTCATGTGCTTCCGTCTCTCACTTCTAAGCTCAGTTAGCTATCTCTACTTCCTCTACCGCTCCCCCTCCTCCTCTGACTGTAAGGTACTTGATAGCATCTCTACTAATATCGACAGGGCCATTTCTTCTCACCCATCTGCCCATATATTTGTGTTTGGCGATTTTAACGCCCACCACACCAAGTGGCTTGAAAACTCAGCCACTGACCTTGCTGGGATCCGCACCATGCACTTTTCAATAGCCCAAGCTCTAACGCAAGTGGTGGACTTCCCCATGTGTTTCTCTAAAAACCCTAACGGAAGGGACTCTTTACTTGACCTTTGCTTTACCTCCATCCCAGACTCCTGCACTACCAGGCAACTCTGCCCCCTCGGAAACTCTGACCACACCGTAGTCTCCGTAAACATATCAATCAGCACTAACTCTACCCAAGAAAACCAGACCAGCAGAATATCATACTGCTACCAAAGAGCCGACTGGGACTCGTTCAGGGACTTCCTCTGCGACGTCCCCTGGAACAACGTCTTCGATCTTCCTGTCGAAGACTGTGCCTCCGAAGTCTCCTCTTGGGTTAAGGCTGGCATCGATGCTTTTATCCAGGCCAGGAAATTCCAACTAAAACCAAATTCGTCCCTCTGGTTCTCACCTGCTTGCTCGGCCGCCATTGCCCACCGGAACCATTTCTTCCGGCTCTATCGAAGCTGCTCGTCGAACCAAAACAGGCGCCTTTTCACCTCAGCACGGAACAAGTGTAAAAAAGTACTGAACGAAGCCAAGAGGGCGTTTGCTACCAGAATTAGGCAATGCATAGCATCCTCTAAGTTTGGCTCCAAAGATTACTGGTGTCTCTGCAAAAGCGTGCTCAGCAGGAACAAGACTTCAGTACCCCCCACTAATCAATGAATTTGAAGTTCTCACCTCCCCAGCCAACAAGGCTGAATGCTTTGCCCGTAGATTCTCAACCAATTCGACACTGGACTCATTAGGAATACCTACACCAGACTTCCCACCCAGAACTAAGGCTCAACTAAATAACGTCCACATAACACCCTCGCTGGTTGCCAAGATAATTGCACAACTTGACCCACAAAAAGCGAGCGGCGGTGACGGAATCCCAGTCATAGTACTGAAGAAATGTGCCCCAGAACTCTCCTCTGTCCTCTCTAAACTCTATAACCTCTGCCTATCTGCTTCCTGCTTTCCTGCCTGTTGGAAGTCCTCCTGCGTAGTTCCTATATTTAAGAATTCTGGCGAACCCTCAGACCCCGCCAATTACCGTCCTATTAGTCTCCTTCCAATCTTTGGCAAAGTTTTCAAAGCCATTATCAACGCCGAGGTGATTCAGCATCTTATGGCCAACGGGCTTCTCTCTGACAAACAGTACAGGTTTCGCTTCACCAGGTCTACTGCTGATATGCTAACGACCATTACCGAGTACATATACCAGGCACTCGACAAGAATGGTGAAGCCCGAACCGTTGCCTTGGATATCTCCAAAGCATTCGACAGGGTCTGGCATGCGGGCCTCTTGTGCAAACTGTGGAGCTATGGGATAACTGGACATCTGTTTGACCTCATCCAGTCTTTCCTCTCTAACCGCACATTGAAGGTGGTATTAAATGGGCATGCCTCCCAAAACTACCATACGAACGCGGGCGTCCCTCAAGGTTCCATCCTAGGTCCCACGCTCTTTCTGATCTACATTAATGATCTCCCCGACACCATTAGATCCCAAGTTGGCATGTATGCCGATGACACAACAATCTACTCTCGCATCGATCAGAAACCAGGTCTGGACGACAAAGTGAACCTCGCTGCCATACTTGAAAGGGACCTCCAATCCGTAGTGGCCTGGGGTAGGAAATGGTTGGTAAATTTCAATGCCTCTAAAACAAAGCTGTTATCAACTAACCACCATAGACAATCGAATCTAGCTCCCATTAGCATGGGACAGGCTATCCTCCCAGAGAGTAAAATACTACGCCTCCTTGGCCTTACACTCTCGGCGGACCTCAAATGGAATAACTATATTGAATCCATTGCCAAATCTGCTGCTATGAAAGTCGGCTCTCTGTGCAGGGCCCGGAAATTTTTCCCACCTGAAAGTATTCTGCACATATACAAATCTACCATCCGCCCGTGTATTGAATATTGCTGCCATATCTGGTCGGGTGCCCCTGCTGCTCTCCTTGGGCTTCTTGACAAAATACAAAGGAGGATCTGTAACGTGGTTGATACTGACTTGGCAGACCGGCTGCAGCCGCTCTCACACTGGCGTGATGTGGCTTCCCTGTGCCTCTTCTACAAGTACTTTCATGGCTTCTGCTCCGATGAGCTTAGATCACTGGTGCCACCTAAGCACGAATTTACACGAGATACTAGATTGGCAACTAGGTCCCACCCTTTTACAGTTAAACAAATAAGATGTAACCGTGAATTCTACTCCAACAGCTTCTTTTCTCGTGCTTCCTGATGGTGGAACTCCCTTCCACAACTCTGCTTTCCCGACAGTTACAATCTCCAGGTGTTTAAATGTAGGGTCAATAGACACCTCCTATCACACTAACTCTCAACTATTCTCAGAACACTCTCATCTACCCAACCCTCATTCTCAGTATCCTTACCCGTCTATCACCCACCCTCTGACATTTCCTATATTTAATCAGCCTTTCTCCACTGTACGTAGCCCCCTGCGCAGTAGTGGCCGTGACATGCCTTGCTCAGGGTGAAACGCTTATGAAAAAAAAAAAATAATCAAGGATGAATTTTATTTTACGTGTAACTGAATATGCATGTCATTATCTATGTGTATAGAGTCATGTGTGAGTTTTATATTCTGGACATGGTAAGCACATTGTTGCTGTGTTTGTAGTTGATACTATTAAGTGTTGGATTTTTCTTTTTATTTATAATGTTTATATTATTTTTAGCCATTTTTTCATGTGGATGATGCTATTATATTTGTATTATCAATGAGTATATTATCCACTGAGTTTGGTAGGTCTCTGTGTCTGTTTAAATGAGATCTATTTGAACTATAGATGCAGTGTGAGTCTTCTTGTCAGAAAGGTGGTAGTGTGCCTGATGTAATTATTTACAAATTTGGATTGATCAAGAATAGAGTTCTTCAAAAGACATGTAAATTTGCAAATAATATTGGTTCTTTGCAGTTTAGATCTTGCAGGTGAATTGTTATTTTTGACGATGAGGCTAACAATTTTAAATTTTGTATAATAGATAATTTAATTTTTTTGTTTCAGTCAACATAGTTTGCATACTATTTATTATATTGGAGTTGTATATTTTGTTTAAATCAACAGAGTTTGCATACTATTATCTACATTCACACACCAATGAACACACACAAACACACACACACATAGATAGATACAAATAAATATACACTTCTATTCATACAGATTCTGTCTGAAAAACATTCAGCCATTTAATATGAATGACAAAAGCAACCAACTTAGAGCAATGACACCTTTATCACCTAAGAATCTCAAACACTTATCTGAAAACAGTCTGCAAAGATCTCTTTTGGGATTGTCAAAACTGAATTATCACGTTCTATTTAATATCAACTCCTGCCCTCAGTATTTTAACCTAGTGGATAGGAAAACTGATAAACCTGGTGATATTTTGTTAAAAACAAAAAAACAAATGAATCTTAACTGATTTTCTTTCTCAGTCATTTTAAACAAAATTATTTACTAGTGTTCAACTGCTGACTGATTAACTTCAAAGAAGAGTGACTGTTTAGGCTTCTGCAATAAGGTTCCTTCTGAATTTTTTATCATTCCATTTCAAGCAAGATAATGCCACTAGGTTACAAGATCATACTTTATCTTGGTTTTTTTCATAACATATCAACCTGAATGGGTTATTTAATGCCGAAAAATTTTTACAATATATTCGTATGAATAGAATATATGTTCTTTGTAAGAAATCAGTTTGTAGATCATGTTTTATTGACATATTTTTGTAAAGAGGGTTTTGTATATGTATATTTTTGTATATGTATATTTTGTATATGTATATTTTGTATATGTATATTTTGTATATGTATATTTTTGTATATGTATATTTTGTATATGTATATTTTGTATATGTATATTTTTGTATATGTTGTGCAGTTGTGGACAAAATTCACCACAAAGTTGTAGCACTTGACAAAACTTGAGTTTTCAGAGGGTTTCTTTTTAATCCCAGTGGTCCTCGCAAATATTTGTGTAAATATTTGTTGCTAATATTCATTGCCAAGTTTTTGTGGATCTTCATTGCCAATTTGTTGTGGAGTTGTGGCGAAACTTCACCGCAAAGTTGTAGTGACCAGTTTGTGCCGGAAGTAAGACATAGAACAAGAAATTAGGTTCAAGACAGTGTATTAGTATAACAAGAAACAAGATATTCCAAGGAAGTGTTAATAATAGGTAAATAGAAAAAAGTAAGTCTAAAGGTATTATTACGCTGCTTATTACTAGTAGCTGTCGTCACCTGCTACTCTTTTACAGCTGTTAACTGCTTCCATTAACTACTTTTTGAAAGTCATGCAGGTAATCATATATAACAAGAGGAAGAGTCCATTCCTTATAGGAGGGCACCATAACAGTATAGATCTTCAAAAAAGCATTGTTGTTAATATTTTTATTGCTAGAATTTTCACTATAAAAATCTATTTTTATATTTTTATTGTGTTTTGATCCCAGATCAGAATTAAACTATTTGCCCATAGCTGGGACCTTAACAGGGGCTACCACCCCGGGTTAGGGTAGACCTGGGAACAACAGCAATTATGAGTTGGTACCATGCTTCTCAAAACTTCCCAATTAAAGACTTTGCTGCCAGATGCTGTTTATCATCAAACCTAAAACTCAGATGTAGTTTATCATCATACCCAGGATGCCTCATTGTGGGTAAGGGTACCCCTCTTTAGAGATGTAGCTAGCGTATTCTGTTGCTTTAGTCAACAGGGCAGGGAGTTACTTGGAGTGGAAGAGAATAAGAAGACTTTAGTGAAGAGAAAGGACAATAAAAGAATAGGTTTCAGAAAAAATTGAAGATGGCGATTCATATTGCATTTAGATTTTTGAAGATTGTAGGTAGTGTTATGTCGCCAAGTGTAAATGAATAACTCAACAACAGAATCAGAATATAAGTTGTATTCCGCGGAAAGACGGTTAGTATATACAGAAGTGATTAGTAATATTTACAATAGAAAAGATACAAGAGTCCAATCCGTCGTAAGATGTGTGTATCCGTGATTACTTCCGGTACGCCACCGGAAGTGTGACTAACTCTCGCACTGACTCTCAAGTGGCTCTCTACGACTCACCATGACTCTGTACGACTCTCCCTGTAGAGAAACCACCATTGCTATATATAGCAATGGGAACAGTCCATTATGTAGTCAAATAGGGGTGGCGCCCTAACAGGTAGCAAGGAAGCAAAAGCTTGGAAGAGAGTTCCATTGGTGAGAAGTGTGAGAAAAGAAACTATTAGAATAGAACTTAAGGTTGTATCTATCAGTAAAATAAGAAGACGCATTCACCAATCTACTAGCACATTTTAACTTATGCTGTCAAGGCACTAAGGAAGAAAAATGTTTATATCAAAAACAGAAGGCAGCTACATGAAATTGGTGAGAAAGTGACTGAAACTGAGTTGCCAGGTCAAGATTGATTGCATTACAGACCCATTTTTGAATTTTATCAAGATATATAGTAGGAGCACCAGATCAGGTATGGTAGCAATATTCAATGTATGGACAGATGGTAGATTTACAAATGTGTAAGATGAATTCTGACAAGGAAAATTGTCTGGCACAACACAGTGAACTGGTTTTCTAAGCAACTGACCTGGCAATTGATTCAATATAATCCTTCTACTTTATGTCAATGAAAAATGTTGCTCTTATAGGATACAAATCCAATATCATCCAACAGATAATTAAACACAAAAAATTAAATTGTACACCCGCAAAATCAGATCCAAAGAGCTAAAAACATTCTGGAAAAACCCAGACCAAGGCAAATTTCACAAGTCAGTGTGAAAAGTAAAATTCTGGATCCTGATTGGATAGGAAATAGAAAATTGATCTATGACACCAATCAAAATTTTTTTTTACACCTTGAAAATGAAAATGCCATTCGAAGCCAGTCACATGATGAATTTCACTACTTAAACCATATCTATTGACTGGTCAAAGGAGTCCAACATGGGAGCGAGTAGATGACAGACATTGTGGCAATGTAACAAAAGAAATTTCAAGAAGCCGACCCAGACATAAGGGCACATCACACATTCGTTTTTCCTCTCCTTCTAGTTTTCCTTTCTTTGTCTTCACCCACACACCATCAAAGAAAACAACAACAGCAAGACACTTCAACTGACTTCGATAAGTACAATTGCTTGACTTTCCTTTTCACTTTTTCTCAGGCCATAAAAAGGAAAAGAACACAGACTTTTATTAGCAACCTTTTTACATACACGCATTCTGCTACTATCAACTATGAACTCTTAATTTCTGTGGAACATTTAAATACTTCCATTTCTCTTTGAATTATCTTAACTACATGCATTTTCTCTATGAACATTTTATTTTTATTTTTACAATTTTGTTATTCTGTTAATAAAAAGTTAACTTTAATGTACAAATGAAATATTTTATCCTTCCACAGTTCAACTGCCAGCCTGCAACCTTCTGATATTTTAAATTAAGGGGCCAAATTGACAAGCATAGCCAAAGCCCCTACACTCTCCTGGAGATTAGCATCAGCCATACTGATAAAAGCCAGAAGAAGTTTACAATGGCGATTAAATGAAAGATGAGAAAAAAACATAGCTCCAAAGATAGAACCCTTGGAAACACTCGCATTAATGTGAAAGTATCTAGAAGTAAGTGTGTTCAATGCAACCTTCATTACACAATTTGTTAGGAACAATTGGATTAATACTTATCAATACTCCTGAGAGCAAGTGTTGTAATTATTTACATTATTTACATTGTTTGGACTGTTTTCCTCATTTTTATTGCCATATTCACTTTTAATATCTGTTTATATTTCTGAGATGAGTTATTGTAAATATTTACACTATTTACATTCTTTGGGCTGTTGTCCTCATCTTTATTCCCATATTCATGACATCACAGGCATTGTACACTCTGACCTTCTTTATGTGATTAGAATTTCCTGCACTGGGTAGGTTGTACTTCTTCTATGAGTCATGTCTCTTCCTCAAGGACATATAGCAGGTATCTTATCTTATTTATTCCTTTTCTAGTTGTAGTAGGATTCTGTTATAGTGAAGGGTAATCATATACCATAGCAGGTTAACGGAATTTGGCCTTGTGGGAAGATAGCCCACTGTAATTCATAAAATGATTATAAAATCAAGAAAGGCAATTTGAGTATAAAATAACATTTATATATACACATTTCAATTAATGTTTTTACAATTAAAATAATACTTCAATATAAGTCCAACGAAGGTTAAAGAGTTCATGACAAATAATAATGAGCTGAAAGAGATAAAAGAATGTTCATTTTGAAGTTGCCACTTCTAAGGTCAGTAAGTCAGTAAGTTGGTTTGTGTGGAATGTCTTTAAATAGGTCAGTCCTGATGTCAATAAGTGCTTTTGAGACAGTGGAGAAAGAAAGAGGTCAGCATAGTAGCCACTTGACTTAAGTCAAGGGGAGGCACTGATAACTCTATCCTATCACCATCTGTCTAACGATGCTTTTTATCTCCGCTTTTTATATCTGCCTTTTGGATCAAAAGCAGCTCGTTTTGAATTTCATCCTTGTATTTGATTCCAGGCTTCCCATTGGCTGGTAAATAAAATTCGCATAGGCTCGTAAAATGTAAATTTGATATTGGGTTAATTTCTATTTTTCAACCGGAACATCTGTGCAAACCCGGATGCGCGACAACGAGTTTTGTTCATTCGCTTTCTGGTCGGCATAGAGCCAACATCCGGTCTCGCTTTTGCTCAGTCAGTATCTCCACAGACACATTCGAGTAGATAAAAGCATTTGTTGGATCCAGTGACTTGATCCAAAGAGTTGTGACTTCAAAATCTGGCTACAGCAGGGAGGAACCAAAACATTTAAAGAGTTTAGTCAAAGGAAGATAAATGATCTGGAAGAGCATGACTCGTGGAACTAGATGAATTTATCCCAGTGAACAAAATGATGGGTTCAGTTCAAAATTCCAATCATCTGAAGAAGGTGGGCGCATACAACAGCCGAAACATCATGAATATGGCAACAAAAATTGGGACAACAGACCAAACAATGTAAATAGTATAAATAATTGGATTAATCCAGATATTTATTCAGAGACACTATGGTGCTTGAGCTTGTGATAAAGACCAGCATGCCAAATCCTGTCAAATGTCTTTAAGATATTTAAAGTCACAGCCTGTATACCTTACTATTCTTATCTAAATCTTGATAGACAAATTCAGTGATAGCAGTTAACAACTCAACAGTAGACCTTAAGAAACAAGCTATATTGTTTATTTGAAAGAAAGAAGAACAAAGAAAGGTCCATAACTTCAATTCATCTAAAGCCTGTAGATAAATAAAATTAGCAAGTGAATAATGCCTAAATTTGATCATCAGACATTATGGTCAGAAGCCTTCTTGAAATTCGTGTTCAAGTTATAGTTTTGTTCAAAGAATATTTGTGAATATCATTTCAAAGAGCCAAAACTGAACAGAATATTTTCAAATCTTTTAGTAGAGTTTAACACAAGAAAGCCATCTGAATAAATGAATATCAATGGATTAAGTCAAAATAACAATAATATAATAATAATATAATAATAATATAACAATAATATATAATATAATAATATATAATATATATATATTATATATTATTATTATTATATATATTATAATATATATATATATATATATTATATATATATACATTATAATATTATATTATATATATTATATATTATTATATATATTATATATATAATATATAATATATAATATAACAATAATATATAATGATCTAGATTATTAGATACCAAGATGCACAAATAATGATCGGTGTCACGTCAGAAAATAACTGCGTTTGGATCCAAAATGATTCCTGCTCAATAGCCTCTAGAATAATCCTTTTTTAAGATAATAATGGTTTAGTGATACAGTCAGTCTGTCAAGTGCCATATGTGATACATGCTTTTGGCGATCATGCTTCGAAAAAGACATGACTGACTGAGCAGAAGATTATTTGCAGTAGGTTGCCATTGCTTTCTGAGGTAGAGTGGTTGCCTACCAAGGCTATAGAACCCAATGTCCTATTATTTCATTTATAAATAAAGGGAAGAGATAGATTAATACCTTTCCCAAGGATATTTGTGCATATGTGAATGCAAAGAATTCAACTGGAAATCGAACTTGGCTCCTCGATTTGTTGTTCCAAGTCAATATCCACTGTACCACATTAGTGATAAAAGATTTCTAATTAACCCATAATTGATGGGGAGAAGTTAATTCATGCCTTTTCTCAAGGGTTTTTGTGTGTAAGTGAATATAACAAACCTGTTAAGAAAAGGTGGTTGAGTAATGGAATATATATATCAGAAGGCTTTGAATGTGTGAAAAGGGCTGCGTGGTTCTACCCAAATCCTTAAACAAAATTAAATAAACTGTATACAAGCAAGAGGTTTAAAAATAACCATAAAGAACAAACAGTGTTGGAATAAAATTAATAAATAATTTTATATAGAATAATAACAAATGTTGGTTGATGATTGTACACAGAAAATATGTTGACCAAGAGTGTCGAAAGAATGTGTAATAAGTTGAAAGTTCAGTTCAGGAAAAAGTCTCTCTGACAAAGTTCAGTTGATGTGTACATAAATTAATATTTGGTGTTAACAAAATGTTGAATGAAAAAATATTGTTGAAAGAACAATGAGTTACGTACCTTAAATTTGTTTTTACATGAACATTTTTTTCTCTTAACTTTTTGTAATAAGTTTGTTTAAATTTCACTTTTCTTGAATAAGTTGAATTGATTTGTATAAATAGTGAGATATTCAAACTAAGCTTATCTTTGTTAAGATGTGTCAAACAACAAGAAAGAGTTAAGTGTGTGTAGATTTGTGTAAATGAGAATTTAAACTGTAACTGTTGAAGTAAGTAAATTACTTGTCTTGAGAAAATATGTACAGTTCTCGTTAGATAAAGTTCTTTACTAGTTGGTTGTTTGAATGAGTGAATTAGAATCCTGGTGATGCACTGGTGAAAATTGGTGTTTGGTGAGCGCAAAAGGTAGATTAGGCGAGTAAAAATGTTCAAAGAAAAGACTAGCGTGGATTCTTTGGAGGTTGAGTATTCACTGATTTCTGAATAAAGTTTGCTCCTTATATACTTTCTGGGAATCAAAAAGTGGCTCAAAATGGCATGTTGAATTTTCTGCGCCAAATATATATTGACCAATAAAATGCTGAGAAAAAAATTACCAAACCATGATTGGTTAGTTAATATTGTTGGACTGTTCCAAAGAAATATTTACATGAGAAAAGGGGTGGATAGCTTTAAAGGCTAATCCAACAAACCCACTTTACAGCAGATGTTGTAGTAATATTTAAGAATATATTGTTTATTATAAAAGATCCAAAATAAAAATTTTCATTCTTCTAGACTGGTTGCTAGCCAAGGTGAGAGAGACCTATCAATTTTGCTGTTCAACCCACAGCCAGGGAAAAAAGGTTGTATTCATGTCTTTCTAAAAAGCGTTAATGTGACAAGGACAGAACTTGCATTCAGTTTTCTGAATTCATTTCTTTGCAGCTGTAACACGCTAACCATAAATCAATACATAAATGCCTTTATGAAAAGTGACTGAATACTGACTGTTATAATGCATTGATAATATGCATAGGAGGCTGACACCAATATCTTCATTTTTATATATAATAAAGGTAGAAATAAAAAAAGATTTATATAAGATTTATTTTATAATCGGATCCTCATAAACTAATTGTGCCTCTTTACACGAGAACTGTGGCTTCTATGTAGAGTTAAGTAGATTGGAGATTTCTTCAAATAAATATAGAACATTTCTTAGGGAGGACAAATTTGGCCCTGGTTCTGCATAACAGACATTTGCAAGGATTTACATTGCAGCATGAATTTAGTAAAGGATTTTAAAGAGGATTAATAGTTGGATTTGTTGCATAATTCCTGGAGGCCAAATGCCATCTGACATTTGTCATAGCTGATTTAAATATACCTCTCTGTTCTTGGGAAAATGAGAAGATCATTCTTAATGACATATTAACAATAGGAAGTGTTCAACATGAAGTGTTTCAATCATTTTATTATCTAGCATTAATCATCAATTACTCATACACAATGTCATATTGTAGAAAAGCACAAGATTAGCTTTATATTCTTCTAAGTAAAATATCTCTGCAGGATGTTGTCTTTCCCCAATTTCCTGTTCTTAGCAGCTCTTAATAAATTTTGTCCTTTTGTTATCAAACCTTGTTTCACCATGCATTTATGCAAACTCGCTAGGTAGATTATGTATTGTTTTCCTCTGTCCCTCCTGTAGTAGTAGACCCATAGTGACTTCCAGATAATTACTAAGATGACCTCTTTCTCATACATTGATATTTTTGAAGGCTCATGTGAAGTCAAGGTTCAAGAAGAATTCAAATGATTTCTGAAAAGAATATATTTTTTGTAAAGCATTACTCCATCATATTTATTTTCAAAAACTCTCATAAAGATTTAAATGAAATGGGTTTTAAAAACACTTGGCCGATGATTTGGATAATTTTTTATTAATTTGGTTCTAAGCATGTGAGAGCTCGAAATGATAACAGAACTATATATTTAAATGCAATGTAATGTGTTATGACCAGATTTAAACGTGATTCTATCAATCCAAACAACCCACACTTAAGAAATCCATATTTAAATCTGCTCATAGTACATTACATTGCATTTAAATATATGGTTCTGTTATCATTTCGAGCTCTCATGCAGTGTGACGTCATAGAACCACATTACAAATTTGCAAACTGCATTTACTATTTTTGATAACTGTTGCCATTGCTTAGCAGAGTTTTATGTCAACACAAGATAAAATTGTCGCCGATGGTGGATGTTTTTGTGTTAACGTCCTTGCAACCTCTCTGAAGATGGCTCATATGAGCCGAAAGCTTAGAACCAAATTAACAAAAAATTATCCAAATGTTCGAGAATTTTTGCCTTTATTTTCAAATGAAATTAAAGCCAAAATATGATGTTTAGAATGGCTCATGATTAAACATAATAGACATTCATTGACTCTTATACTTAACAGTATATGTTTAGAAAATTATCTGCTGCCTCGATACACTAAATATATATATATATATATATATATATATATATATGTATATTTTTTTTTTTTTATATCTATATATATATATATATAAACCATCTTTTGTATACAAATCAAAAGTATACAATTAATGAAGTTCCAGCCCTAAAATTATGTCTGATGCCTAGGATCAGCAAAGATATATTATAGAGTATTATTCTGGATGCTGTGCAAGTTATTCTATTCAAAGAAATACTGATAAAATTAATTTAATAAAGTGTATATATATATATATATAAGTAAAACAATGTCGCTGACGTGACATGGAATCTCTGTTAGAGATACCATGTCGAAATGTACATCCAACACCTTTGAAGTTTGAAAATTTTCTCTAATTTATATATATATATATATATATATATATATATATATATATATATATATATTTGAGTGAATACAGAACAAAGAAAGAATTCTTACAACGTCCAAAACATTAATTTAAAACAGTGCTCGATATATAATATATAGAGCTGTGAATAATGCCCCAAACACAACCACTTTAACAACACTCTCTCCAAAATTCCAACGGTCAGAGACTTGTTCCCCTATCACCAACCCCCACCAACACCCCAAACACAACTGACCAAATATAAGAAAAGAGGCTTTCCATTCCTTTACATACCATCTGATGAGACATTGAAGTTTCAATGTTGAAACAAATGTACCTTTGTTGTGGATATATATAGAAAAATTATGTACATATTCTAAAATATAATTTATAATATATATATATATATATATATATATATATATATATATATATACATAGTGTCCTATATCCATACTGTGCACACACACACACACACACACACACACACACACACACACACACATCTATCTATCTATCTATCTATCTATACTATCAACTATTAACATTGGTAAAATCTTTCTTAAATGAATAAGTAAACATTTTTATAGAGATAACCCCCTGAGTAAAATATTCAATAGGAAAACTATCAAGATTAGTTATTTGTGTACTAATAATATTTGTAACATAATTAGCTCTCACAATAACCAAATCTTAAAGAAGTGTAGTGAATCTAATAAATAAAATAGGATTATACCCCGCCCTTGTAATTGTAGATCTAGAGATAACTGTCCGGTTGAGGGTAAATGTAGATCGGAAAATGTAATATATCAGGTCACCATCTACCCAAAGGAAAATATGGACAAATGTAATGTTTATATTGAGATTTCAGCAGGAATTTGGAAGCAACAGCTTTATACACACAGGCACTCCTTCACCAACCTTAGTTTAAGATATCAAACAGCTCTTTCTCAAAAATACTGGGAATTAAAAGAAAATAACTTAAATCTACAGATAAAATGAAAACTGATAGGCAAAGCTAAGACCCCTAATAGCCTAAGCAACAGATGTAATCTATTGTTTGACAGAAAAAATTAAAATTTTGAAATTTTAATACCAGAATATACTCCAAATAAATGGAGGGAGATCATTAGTATTTGTTGTCATAGAAATAAGTATAAATTACAATAATTATCCTATTCTTCCAATTAGTCACAATAAGATTTTTAAAAAAAATTTTGCCAAGCATTTACTTCCCCACCACCTACCACTACTAACTCAAGGGTCAAGTCACATACCTCCCACTACCAATGAAGAAATTACTACTAAAAATCCACTAGCTTAACCCTATAAAAACCACTATCCTCCAATCCATTCCTTTATTAGAGCAAACCTCTGGGCTTAGAATTTTTTTCATTCTTTGTTTAAATGTGGCTGAGAATGCAAATTTTAATATGACATGTTGAAAATGGCTATTTCCCATCTAAGTTTTATCTGAATTTACACACACACACACACACACACACACACACACATATGTATATTTAAAACAAACTTTTATGGAAACTTACAAAATTGGCATTAACCAACATATTTATTTAAAGTTTATTTGTTTGAACATTATTTTTAATGAAATTTTTGAGAAATCTTATGAGGAAAATATCTATCTTCCAGCAGATAGATATTTTCCTAATAAGATTTCTTGAATATATCAGGCCAGTGAATATTAAAATGTACTGTTTAGTTATAAAAAGGCAGACTATCCACTCAAACAGAATTATCCATCAAAAATAATGTTCAAATAAATTTTAAAATAACATAACCAACAGTAACTACAAGCATGTGGACAAAAAACAATAACATTAATATTTTTTACAAAGATCAAAAGCACAATAACTACAGACAGGACGAATCTTCACTTTGCAATATCATCCAAAATTATACAACATTGACCAATTCAAACAAGAAAATTAAATTATCTATTATAAAAAATTAAAAACTTTTTTCTTTTGCAAATCTAAACTGCAGAGAACCAGTGTCATTTACAAATTTATATGTCCTCTGTAGAACTGTGTTCCCCAGTTATCCAAGTTCATAAACAATTACATTGGCTACACCACCACAAAATTGATGAGAAGATTGACACTGCACCTTTCCCTCAACAGTTCCATTTGATCTCATTTAAACACACATCGAGATCTTTCAGGACCTATCTATGATATACTTGTTGATAATATATACATAATAGCATAATCCACATGCAAAAAAAAAATTAAAAATAATGGAGGCATTAGTAATAAAAATAGAGAAATCCTACACTTAATAACATCAGTTATGAACATGGTAACAATATGCTTATCATGTTTGGAACTTAACATACACAACACTCTATAAAAGTACTTGAAAGTACAAAACCTTTGGACAATTTTTATATAATTTGAGTTCTGAAAAGAAAAAATTATGCTAACACATGAAAAATTATATAAAAAAATTGCTGATAATACCTTATCTTTCATTTTTAATGAAACCTGTATAAAAGAGAGATTGTTGCCCCATATATATATATTCGGTAAATAAATGACAAAGTGGAAAAAGTTCTGTGTAGTACATTTTGTCCTTTAAATAGTATCATCAGATCAAAACTCTCATATGGATGTCACACATGACACCAAACCCATTCAGAAATAATTGTCAACTGTAGCTCCTTTCTAAGATCAGTGGTTAAAAAAGGTCTTAAGTGACTGAGAAATTGGTCTTTTTGGCAAAGATCATCCTTCTTTGAACTTTGCGGAATGATGCTACGTTTTTCAAAAAACAAATCTATCAAATAACAGTTGAGGACTACCAACAGTAGCAACAGCTAAAATGGATTGCACATGTAACTTGAACAGAAAATCTATATATAATGAAAATAACTTAGTACAAAACTTCAAATTAAAGTGTAGGAAAGAAACATCCAATTATACTTGAAAGAGATATAACTGCTGGACTTCAAAAATCTATCTTCCTAAAAATTGTTTCAAGAGAAAGATTTTATAAATTCCAATGAAAACTGTGGTGGCTGCATGGTCAATGAGTACTGAATGTTTCCTTATAGGGAAACGGGTAATATTACCATCACATTACCATTTTCTTATTACAATGAGGCTTTTGATTTTGGTGAAATATATTGCTGTTTTGACCCTAGACTACCACTAATCATGATGAATGGATATCTCTTTGAGAGACTATTTGGCCTTAAACTAACACCTGATCTCTTATATATAAAATCTGATATAGAGATTCAAGTTTGAACCTCACTATAGTTTGTTAAATATGTGATTTTTTGACAATAACTACCTGATGAAATTATTACAGCATGTGATATTGTTAGCAAGTTCTTGTAAGTTATACCATAGCTGGATCTAACCATGTGCACGAAATTAAGTCAATGGAACTGTTTGAAAGCCAGCAGTGATTATGCTAGCAGGAAGTTGCAAGGGTTTGATTGTATTGATCTTATTCAAAGACTTATGCCAGTACATCCTACTGCACGAATGCTGGAGTCCCCCAAGGCTCTATCCTAGGCCTGATGCTCTTCCTGATCTTCATAAATGATCTCCCAGATGTGTTCAATCCCAAGTAGGCATCTACACAGATGATACCACAATCTACTCCCGCATCAGTAAGAAATCCGGTGAGGTGACAAACATAACCTCACTGCTGATCTTGAGAAAGATCTACACTCAGTGGTGGACTGGGGTAAGAAGTGGTTTGAAAATTTCAATGCTTCAAAAACAAAACTGCTATCTGTCAACTGTCACAGGCAACCTCTCCTGCTCCCTATAAGCATGAGCCAAGCGAGTTTCCCTGAAAGCAATATATTGCGCCTTCTCAGCCTTATCCTATCTTTTGACCTCAAGTGGAACCATTACATTGAATCAATAGCTAAATCCACTGCTAGGAAGGTTGGGTCACTGTGTCAGGCCAGGAAGTTTTTTTATGCCTGAATCCATCTTGCACATATACAAATCAACCATCTGTCCGTGCATAGAATACTGTTGTCATATATGGTCAGGTGCCCCTGCTGTTCATCTCAGTATTCTCGACAGGCTCCAAAGGAGAATCTGTAACGTGATAGGTCACAACTTGGCAGCTTGACTCCAGCCACTTTCTCACCTGTAGGGTGTGGCTTCCCTCTGTCTATTCTACAAATATATTCATGGCTTCTGCACTGACAAACTCAAGTCACTTGTGCCCCTGCCACTTGAAGTTACACATGCAACCAGACTGGCAACAAGGTCCCACCCACTGACAGTTAGATCAACCAAATGCAGCCATCAATTTGACTCCAGCAACTTCTTTTCTTACACTTCCCGCCTATGGAACTCTCTTCTGTATTCTTGCTTTCCTGACGACTACAACCTCCAGGAATTTAAATGCAATGTCAATACCCATCTCTTATCCACTTGGCTCCAGTTCTTTTTACATCACCCTGTATATATTGTTCTTTTCCTTTCTCTCTACCTTCACAACTGTCTTCACACCTGTGTTTCCATCTTTCTCTTGACCTTTTTATGACACCCCCTGTAACTGGTCTGTCTTTCTCGTCACTCTCCTCTTGTCTAAACTTTTACTCTTATGTAGCCCCTTGCACATCAGTGGTGGTACCACCTTGCTTGGGGTGAAATGATTAAAAAAAATGCTTATGCACTCTCTTGCAGAAACTGTAAATAAAGTCCATATAGCATAATTCCGGCATAAACTACAGGTGAGCTTTGTGGGTATTGAATAAATGCAAATGGAGTCAGGTAGATATTTGAATCAGGAATTAGCTACTGTATCAGATGGGCATATTTAGAAATGAGTAGCCAGCAATTATTTTATATTAATTGTACAGACATTAGCAGTCAATGTTGATAATTCCATAGTCAGACTTGACATAGTTTAATCAATGAGGATTTATAAGTTTTAAAAGTTCTTACATATATTTTTGTGTAAATTTGTGGCACTGATGTTTTTGTTATTTAAGATAAAATTAGTTCAAGTAAAAAATTAAAAAGTATTTTAATCTTCTTCCCTACAAACAAGGAAAAAAAGTTGGGAAAGAAAAAAATGGAAAACAAATGGTAAAAAGAAAAAGAAGATAAAAATGAAAGAAATGAAAATTGTAAAAGAAAAAAACTAAGTGAAGAATGAAAAAGAAGAAAAGGATAATTAGATAAAGAAGAAAAAGGGAAAAGCAAAATAAAGAAAAAAAGAAAATGAAGAGAAGCAAAACAAAAGAGCGATGAAAGGAAAAGAGAGGGATGTAAAGGAAAGAAAAGGAAAATAAACAAAAAGAAAAATAAACAAAAAGGGAGAAGAAAAGTAAAACAAAATAAAAAGAAAAAGTGAATGACTGAAAGAAAAAAAAGAACGAAGAAAGCAAAAGAAAGAAAAAAGATTAAAAGAAAAAGAAAAGTGAATGGCTAAAAAAAGAATAAAGAATAAAAAGAAGAAAAGTAGAAGCAAAAGAAAAAAGAAAAAAATGAAAAAAGAAAATTAAATGAATGAAAAAGAAAATAAAGAGTAAGAAAGAAAGCAAAAATGAAAGGGAAAAGTGAATGAATTAAAACAGAAAAACAAGGTAAATGGAAGAAAACAAGGAAGAATGAAAGAAAAAATTTAATGAAAAATAGAAAAAGAAAGAAAGAAAAATAAAAAGAAGGAAAGAAGAAAGCAAAAAATTAAAAAAATAATAACAAATGAATAAATGAATATAAGAAAAATAAAAATAAAAAGAAGGAAAGAAGAAAAAATAAAGAAAATTAAAAGAAAGATAAAAATCATATGAATGAAAAAGAAAAAAGAATGAAAATAAGGAAACAAAAGAAAGAATTAAAGACATAAACTGAATGAATGAAAAAAGAAAAAGAAAGAAAGAAAGCAGATGAAAGTGAAAGAAAGAAAAAAAGAAAGAAAACAGAAAGAAAGAATGGCTGAATTCAACAGATTATATGCCCACAATCGTTTGGTGCATGGCATACAAATTCTCACGTCCGACTAGCATTTATAAATGCCAAGAACCTCTCAACATTATCTTCGTCATTGAATTCCTGGCGTCTCTTCATTCTACACCTTCCTCACTTTTCCCCAAAGATTCTTGCATTTTGCTTCATAATCCCACTCTTATGTATTTATTGATTTTTGTGACTGAGATTCTTTAACGTCATGCAGACATGGACAGATTCCATGAAAAAGTCGAGCAAACTTCAGTATCTTCTTTTAAATTCTACACTTGGTGAATGTTTGCTGCCTCTCAAAGAAGAGGAATCAATAATAGTGGAATGGTTTCATTTCCTCTGTGAATATTTATTGTGTATTTTGCAAGCATACAATTTGTAGTTAAAGTTATTTCATTTAAAGTAATTATTTCAAATATTTTTATAATCTTTATGTTTTCTTGTGGTCTCTTTTTTTTCAAACTTCTCACTGCTGGAACTGTCTTACTTCTTCGTCATCTATAATCTTGAAAATGCATGAATAATACTAGATTGGCAACTAGGTCTCACTGTTGTGCTATTGAACTAGCTAGATGCAACTATACATTCTATTCTGATAGTTTCTTTTCTCAAACTTCCTGTTCTAATTTCAGTTTCTTGTTTCAATGAGGACTCCATCAGTTAAGTGCTATACGTGATACTCGCTTGGGTGATCATGTCTCTTTTGATCCATGAGTGACTAGGCAGAAGATTTTCCTGCAGTAGGTTGCCATTACTTTCTGTGGTAGATTGGTTTCCAACCAAGACTATAGAACTCAATCTGCTTTGCAATTTAACCCATAGCTGGAGGGAAGGCGATTGATTAATACCTATCCCAATGATATTTGTTTGTAAGTGAATGCAATGAATTCAATAGTAAGAGAGAGAGAGAGAGAAAGGGAAAGGGAGGGAGAGAATAAAAATAAAAATAATTAAAAAACCACTGAGAGCAGCAATTATCATCACTTGAAGTGACAGAAGATGTTGAGACCGAAGCAATAGTGAGATGGAAACAAGTAAGTAAGAAAGAGTGACATTAAGTAGCTAATTAGTCCGATTATTTATAAAATTAGACAGTCATGAGCATGAGCAGATATATGAGCAGATAACTCAGTTTATTGTCATATGTGATACGCACTTAGGTGATCATGTCTCTTTCGATCCATATCTGACTAGGCAAAAGATTTTCTCACAGAAGGTTGCTATTTCTTTCTGCAATAAACTGATTACCAACCAAGGCTTTAGAACCAAATCTCTGCTGCTATTTAACCCACAGCTGGAGGGAGAAGAGATAGATTAATACCTTTCCCAAGTGTGTTTGCATGTAAGTGAAAGTAACAAACCTGACTGAAATTCGAACTCGGCTCTCCAATTTTTCATTCTGAGCTGATATCCATTACACTATAATGCATATGATAATAACAACCTTCAAAAATGTATAAATTTAAGCATGCTACTCGACTGGCAACTAGGTCCCATCATTTTACTGATGAACTAGCTAGATGTAACCGTTTGTTCTATTTAATAGTTACTTTTCTCCCACTTTGCGCATGTGAAACTGTTATAGAGCAGCTGAAACCCCCCTCTAGTGCTCTCAAAAATGAAATGGTCTGTGGGCTGAAATAGTTATATGAATAAAGATTAATAGCAGTTAGGAATTCAGACCATCATTGACAGTCTGAGTGGAATTACTGTTTACATCGGTCGTTCACTTTGTCAGACTCTCTGCCATTGGGCAGTTCTTACAATAGTGCAGAAAATCGATAATATATATATATAAAAGGCAAGATGTTTGTGTGTGTGTCTGTTTATCTGTCTGTATGCTCTTTATACAAATCCACAATTTTTATCCGATTCTCACCAAACTTCATACAAGTATTCTTTAGGCAGAGTCTGAGCTCCAAGATCATGGATTAGTTTTAAAGCTTTCATTACACCCGAACAACGCCAAGCTATATTGCTAGTATATATATATATATAAATAGCAGGGAGCCCCAGACATATGTATATGTTTGGTGCTCTCTACTATTCATCTTGAAGATTTTGACAAAATCCAAAAAAAGATCTGCAATGTATTCATTCCTGGCTTAATATCTCAACTTCAGTCAATTTCTCATTGAGGTAACATGGCTTCTCTCAGTCTTTTCTACAAATAGTTTTTTTCCTGGTATTCTGTCCATGTTAATTTAAGCATGCTGCTAGATTGGCTTCAAGTATCCATGCTTTTACTAATGAAATAGTTAAATGTAAGCACCACTTCTACTCCAACAGTTTCTTTTCTTGCACTTCTCATCTATAGAACTCCTTGCCGTTTACTTGCTTCCCTGATAGCTACAATCTTGAAAAGTTTAAATGCAATGTCAGTTACCATCTTACATCTTCATTTGCTCATATTTTGTTTTTTTCTCTATCCTCCTTATACTCAGTCTTTTCACTTCCTTTCACTCCCTGTAATCTCCTGCGTACTAGTGGCATTCTTTTCTTGCTTGAAATGAAATTATTAAAAACAAAACAAAATTGAATGACAAAGTGAACAGTAATCTTTTCCATAATCTAACATTGTCCTGATATACACAAATTTATAATTATATGTCTGATATATAAATTTCTGATATATATATATATATATATATATATATATATAATAGAATATAAGAATCCATGTGGTCATATAATTTCATGCCTGCACGTGATCACATTATCACTTTGTTTGAATTTTAAAAAATTTCTTAACATTTATTTAGTTCTTTGAAATGTAGCAACATGATTCCACTGCAAGGCGACTGTTGATGGTTAAAGATTGTTGAAAAAAATTTGACCCTGATGATGAACGATGACGTTCAAAATTACTCGGTTAACTTATGGACAATATGTATATAAATGTAATTTTGAAATAAAAAGCCTCATTAGAAAATATGAGAAAATACAAAAGAAAATCAGCAAGACTATGTTGTCTTTAACATTTAATACAATGTGTTTAAAAGAAAGGAAGCTGCCTAAATACACACACACATATATATACATATATATATATATATATATATATATATATATATATATATATATATTTGATGTTATATATGTATTGTTTATTATTATCATTATTTCTTTCAAATGTTATTTCCCTGTAGGTAGCATTTTTTGTATCAGTATCTGTTTGTTTTTATGCAACTTAACCTGATGACCGTTTGTCTTATTTTTACTCTCTGTTTTTGATTAACTAAAGTTATATTTAGCAATTCTGAATTTTCTACTCTCATTCATATCAGGTGATGATTTAGGTGTAAGTTCTGTCATGAAGTATGAATTATTTTATTACATATTAAATAATGGCTTTATAATCTTATTTTAAGCTTAAATCATGATTTATATTTTCGTTTTTCATTTCTGCTATCTTTTTCTAAAATTAACACACGTTTTCATCATTATGCTTATTTTATTTATGTCCTGTTTTGTTACGTGTCTTGTTTTTTATTATTTTTGTTTACCTAATGTTTTATATATATATTAAAAAAATGGTAATTTTCACATTTTGAAAACACATATAATGTTTATATAGAGAGGATAGACAAAATAATAAAAACACCTAGAAATTCCAAGCAAATTTATTTCAGTATAGAGTAAAACCGCCTTTAGCAGTCATTAGAGCTTCAATTCTGTGTGAGATTGATCACACAAAATTTGAATTGATTCCAAAGAGATTTTTATCCATCCCTCAGCTAAAACAGTCTCCAGACTGTTTTAACTGAAGAATAGATAAAAATTCTTTTCATGATGATGGTGAAGGATATTGACTCCTCACTTGTTTTTCTAAAATGAACCATAAATATTCAATGATGTTGAGATCCGGGGACTGTGGTGGCTATATAAGATATACTACTTCACTAATGTTCCTTGTGATATTCAGCTACAGCTTTAGCAGTATGAATGTGTGCATTATCATCCTGAAAGATGGCTTTTCCCTCTGGAAACAGTTCTTTAACCATAAGATGATGTTGATCACTTAAAATTCTTAAATAGTCCTGATTGTTGATTTTAATAAACTTATTTTTAAAAAAAACAAGTACTACTAAAATTAAATCAATTTTCCAAATTATGCTATTATGGCAATAAGTGCTTCTGTTATGTTGCCACACTTGTATATATATTATACATGTTCTGAATGTTGTCATATCATGGGGGTGATAGCAGTGACAGGCTCTCACTGTCTATAATGTGCTTCTGTATCATGTAACAAAGTACATGTTGAGCGATACAACTTGAAAGAGTTCTGCAACTCCTGATGGGTTATAAATATATAATACTAGCAGTATAGCCCGGCGTTGTAATGAAAGCTTTAAAACTAATCCATGGTCCTGGAGCTCAGACTCTTTGGATGTTGGCACGAAAGACTAAAAAGCAATAGTTGTTTCCAGTTAAAGCGAAACCGTAGACTGAAAGAAAAATGAATGGATGTAAGTCAAATTTAGATTTCCTGGTATCGATATCGAATAAGTTTTTTTTCATCATAAACTGAATTTTGAAAGCTAAATAAGTCCTCTGAGTAAATAGTATCATGGCTGAGACTAAGAACTACAATTATACCTACTGAGAGCCAAACCCAAAGCAAAAACTAAAATAAAAGGGCTGGAAAAAAAAAACAGACATACAGGCAGAAGATAAACAGACACATACACAAACATCTTGCCTTTTTATATATATATATATTATCAATTTTCTGCACTATTGTAAAAACTGCAACCTTGAAACTTCTGAATATTGTTTCTTATGTCTTTGTCTACAAGTGTACTAGCAGTATAGCCCGGCATTTCTCGGGTATAATGAGAGCTTTGAAACTAATCCATGGTCCTGGAGCTCAGACTCAGCCTAAAGAATATTTGTGTGAAGTTTGGTGAGAATCGGATAAAAATTGTAGATTTGTATAAAGGACATACAGACAGATAAACACACACACACACACAAACATCTTGTCTTTTATATATATATATATTATCTATTTTCTGCACTATTGTAAGAACTGCAACCTTGAAACTTCTGAATATCATTTCTTATGTTTTTGTCTATGAGTGTATGAAATTTGATTAAAATCAGACCACTCCTATAACCCGATATTTTTGATTATCCATTTTCGATATTTATCTGGGGTATCTCAACACAAAACCTATCTAAGAACACTCGTGGATGCTGATAGTACAACTGTGTAAATTTTCAAGAAATTCGGTTCAGCCATTTTGGAGTCTATAAATAACGGACACACACACACACACACACACACACACAAAGTTCCATTTATAAATAAATTTAGATCAAATTTGATTAAAATCAGACCACTTCTTCCATAACCCGATTATTTCAATTATCGATTTTCGATATTTATCGGGGGTACCTTGACACAAAACCTAGCTAAGAACACTCGCAGACACTTATAGTACAACTGTATAAATTTTCAAGAAAATCGGTTCAGCCGTTTTGGAGACTATAGGTAACGGATACACACACACACACACACACACACACACACACACACACACACACACAGAAACTCACATACACACATTCAAAGTTCCATTTATAAATAAATTTAGATAGATATTATATATATAATTCGTGTAAAATCCTTTGTAAAATAAAGATGGAAGCTGATGATGGTTTGCCTGAAATAGGCCTATACTTCTGTTTTTCCATGAAATAACGTGTCTGCCTTAATTTATATATATATATATATATAAAAAGAGAGCAAGAAAAGGAGAGATAGAGAAAGAGAGATAATAAAACTACTAAAATTGTCGATGTCCTTCAAAATCAATCAAACCTATATAAAAGAAGGTTTGTAGCCCAAATATTCAGTAGATATAGATATAAATATAGGAAATAAACAAAATAATTTGGAAAAAAAATGATCTTGACATATTTTGCTTAATCCTTAGTGAAACATGGTAAAGTAAAATTTATCCAGAATTATCATGTCAGTCAGTTAAGTGCCATACGTAATACAGACTTGGGAAATCATGTCTTGAAAGAGACAGAACTGAATGGGCAGAAGATTTTCCCATAGTAGGTTGCCAGTACTTCCTGCAGTAGATTGGTTGACAACCAAGCTTACAGAACCCAATCTGTTTTATTATTTAACTCATAGCCAGAGGGAAAAGAGATGGATTAATGCCTTTCCCAATATACCTTTTTGCACAAAAATGAATGCATTGAATTCAACTGGAATTTGAACTAGGCTCTCCAATTTCTCATTCTGAGCCAATATTCACTGCACCAGAACACACATCCAAATTATTACATATGCTTCGCATAATATTGGATTCTTATCCAACTTTTCTCTTTCTTTTTCTCACACACAGACACAAACAATTAAGTTATAAATTTTCTATGATTATATACTTTGAACAGTGAAACAACTCACCTGCTCTCTGTTGAAGAATATCAAGTGGTAATTTTTTAATACAGAAGGACTTCAGCCAAATGGAAATTGAGCAAGGTGCTACAGAAAGGCTGTTTTCCGATGCCTAAAGATCTCAAACTGAAGAAGTTTCATCTATTAAATTAATGCAGAGAATATGAAAAAGAGGGTAATTTAAGACATATCCTGTAAATTATCACTAAGAGCATATATGTATATGGAGACAAAATCCAGTTCTCCTTGATGTTACCAGAAAGAATTGTAAAGTAGCCAAAAAGAAATTCTTCATTTTGGCAATCAGTTTAGAATTTTATATGGAAGGTGGATTTCCAAAAACATTATTTGGCTGGAAGCATGAAAGGATGTTGTTTGACAGCACCACAGATTGGCAAATATCATCTGATTTCAAATGCTATCTCAAATTTCAGACTGAACACATTTCAGATAACAAGCACCTTGAATTGGAATAGTGAAAAGTTCTTTTCAAAAGCTAAGCAGAGTAATAAGAAACATGAAAATTTTAATAGTAACAAAGAGTGCTCAGTTGTCATGTAATATTGGTCCTCCCATATGGCATTGGATGCTGGACAATCTTCTCACTGAGGAAGAGACTTAAAGCAACCGAAATGTCGTTCTACAGAATGATGCTGGGAATACCATGGACTGAATATTTGAGCAACAACAAAATTTTAGAGAAAATAGAACCAGAAAGAGATTTGAAATTTCTATGGCACATAATGAGAAAAGAAGGCTTGGAAAATTTAATGCTCACATGACATAGTGAGGGCAAGAGGAGCAAAGGAAAACAGTGCATAACCTACCCAGTGAGCTTGAATAAATGGATGGCAGAACAGTGTTTAGGAGAGTTAACAAAAATACAAGATTTATTAAGAATTACAAAGGACAAGAAATTATGGAGAGCCATGATTGATAATGTTTTGAAGAGACATGGCAGATAGAAGAAGAGTTAATATATGTCTCTACTGTTTTATAGACGTTTTTGTCTGTCTAATCCATCAGCATGGCTGATACAAGTCTCCTGGAGAGCAACACACTGCACCTCCTTGGCTTTACTCTCTCATTCGACCTCAAGTGGAATGACTGCATTGAACCCGTAGCTGCATCAATTGCTAAAAATAAAGGGTCACTGAATTGAACCAGAAAGTTTTTGTTAGAATCCATCGTGAACATTTATAAATCGACTATTTATCGGGCATTGAATACTTTTTCCATATCTTGTTGTGTCCTCCTGCTATTCATTTCGAGGTTCTTGACAAAATAAAAACAAGGATCTGTAATGTAATCAGTTCTGCCTTGGCATCTTGACTTCAATCACTTTCTCAGTAATGTGACATGGCTTTCCTCTCTCTTCTACAAATATTTTCATGGCGATTCCCTAACGAGGTTTTTATCCTTTGTCTTTCATTCATGTGGATTTAAGTGTGCTACTAGATTGGATGTACACTGCGGTACAGTGGATATCGATTCGAAACGACAAATCGGCGCGTCGAGTTTGAATTCCTGTTGAATTCCTTACATTCACTAATGCACAAATACCCTTGGGAAATGTGGTGTAATAGAAAGTCAGGGAAAATACTTGTTTAACCCAGTAATTATGATAGGAATTTAGATAAATAAAAGATTTTGATGCTAACTTTTGGAAACTTTGGCACCAATCTAATACTTGAAAAGTGATGGAAGATCATAGAAAGTCAGGGAAAATACTTGTTTAACCCAGTAATTATGATAGGAATTTAGATAAATAAAAGATTTTGATGCTAACTTTTGGAAACTTTGGCACCAATCTAATACTTGAAAAGTGATGGAAGATCATAGAAAGTCAGGGAAAATACTTGTTTAACCCAGTAATTATGATAGGAATTTAGATAAATAAAAGATTTTGATGCTAACTTTTGGAAACTTTGGCACCAATCTAATACTTGAAAAGTGATGGAAGATCATAGAAAGTCAGGGAAAATACTTGTTTAACCCAGTAATTATGATAGGAATTTAGATAAATAAAAGATTTTGATGCTAACTTTTGGAAACTTTGGCACCAATCTAATACTTGAAAAGTGATGGAAGATCATAGAAAGTCAGGGAAAATACTTGTTTAACCCAGTAATTATGATAGGAATTTAGATAAATAAAAGATTTTGATGCTAACTTTTGGAAACTTTGGCACCAATCTAATACTTGAAAAGTGATGGAAGATCATAGAAAGTCAGGGAAAATACTTGTTTAACCCAGTAATTATGATAGGAATTTAGATAAATAAAAGATTTTGATGCTAACTTTTGGAAACTTTGGCACCAATCTAATACTTGAAAAGTGATGGAAGATCATAGAAAGTCAGGGAAAATACTTTTTAACCCAGTAATTCCCCAAATCAGGGAGCCATGTTCAAATTCCAATTGGATTCCTTGCATTCACTTGTGCAAATACCCTTGGGAAAGCTATTAATCTGTCTCTTCCCTCCAGTTATAGGTTAAATAATAGGACAGATTGAGTTCTATAGCCTTGATCGGCAACCATTCTATCGCAGAAAGAAATGGCAAACTACTGCGAGATAATCTTCTGACCAGTCAGTCATGTCTCTTTTGAGACATGATCGCCCAAACCGTGTATCACATATGGTACTTAACTGACTGAATGATGATAGAAATTTAGATCAATAAAAGATTTTGATGTTAACTTTTGGAAACTTTAGCACCAATCTAACACTTGAAACATGGTGGAAGGTCATGAAAAGTCAATGAAAGTACGTTTTTCACTCAGTAATCATGATACGAATTTAGATTAATAAAAGATTTTGACCCCAAATCTGCTTAAGTCTTTTGCACCAACCTAATACCTGAAAGTTGATGTAAGGTCATAGAAAGGGAAAATACTTTATGACTCAATAATGATGCTATGAATGTATACGAATAATGATTTTGACCCTAAATCTTCTGAAAACTTTTGCACCTACCTAATACCTGAAAGGGATTTTAAGGTCATAGTAAGTTATAGAAAATAGATTTGTGGCTGAATAATGATGCTATGAATTTATACAAATAAAAGATTTTGATTTTGATTCCTAAACTACTGGAAACTTTTAAAGTAATCTAATAACTGAAAAGTGGCATAAAGTTATAGAAAGTTAGGGAAAATACTTTCTTGACTGAATAATGATGCTATGAATTTAGACTAATAAGATTTTGTGATAAGATTTTTTTTATTGATGCAATAGTTTCGATTTCTTCTTGTGTAAAAGCATTTCATATACCAATCATGAGAATCTAGGTTTTAAAAAGATTGTTCAGTTTTTAATCAATGGCTATTTTTTTGGCTTCTGCTTTTCCCACTGTGGATCACTAATTAAATTTGTTTCTTTTATTGTTGCATCAATCAGTCACAAATTGGCACTTGACCTGTTAACTTTAGAGAAATTAAGAGGTCTTAATGGCAAAACACTCATCTTGTCCAGGCTGAAACAGGCACATTGCATCTGTTGGTTAATTGACTCACCAAGTCAATTCTTTTTGTTATGGTACTGAGCAAGATTCAGTTTAAGTGATAATTACATACATACGTTTTATTTTAAGGTTAGTGCATGAACAAGTTAAAGCAAAAAGCACCATGAACAATGGAAGAAATTTTATACTATAAAATATTGGGGTACAATTCACTCCTTGACGTCACACCAAGCAGTGTCCAATTAGAACAATTAGAATAAAAATTTGCACTTAGACAATTTTTTTGTAAAATAAGGAATATGAAATGTACTAAAATAAATGTATAAAATACATATATTTTAAATTGGTTTTCCTTTTCAGTAAGCCAGTTAAGTGCCATACAAGATACATGCTTAGGCAATCATGTCTCGAAAGAGATATCACTGACTGGGCAGATTTTCCTGCAGTAGGTTGCCATTACTTTCTGTGGTAGACTGGTTGCCAACCAAGGTCATAAAACCCAATTTGTTCTGCTATTTAACCCATAGCTGGAGGGGGAAGTGATGGATTAATACCTTTCCCAAGGGTATTTGTGTGTAACTGAATACAATTTCAACTGGAATTTGAACTGAACTGTACTGATCCCCCATTCCAAGTCAATATCCACTGCGCCACAATACACAACCAGAATTTGCTTTTTTTTGTGGGGGAGGGGAAAATTTTAAAGTTTTCTTTTTAATTCCCCTCAAAAAAGTACTCTTACTCACTGTGAAACTGAAAAAGAAAGAATTTGTTTATTTACAATAATTATTGTGAAAAGAAGGTTGCTGTCATGGTAATATTAACCATTTCTCAATAAACATTTAGTATTTATTGACCTCGCAGCCAGTATTGCTTTCAGTTGAAGTTCATAAAATCTTTTTCTTAAAACAATTTTTCAGGAAAATAGGTTTCTCAAGTTCAGTAACTGTTGTTGCTCTTTCCAGTATTGATGGGAGTTTCCTTCTTAACCTTTTATTTGAAGTCATGTGGAATGTCAAGAACTTGATTATTTCATTATGTTTTTCCTTCTAGTTACATGTGCTATTCATTTTAGTTGTTGCTGCTGTTGGTAGTCCTAAAGTGATGTGGTTTCTATTATTTCTTTCTTTGTGATTCTGTAGAACAAATCTATAATGTTCAAAATATGGTCTTTGCCAAAACAACTAATCAAATCCTTTTTATAACCATTAGAGAGTGGGCGTATACAGTTGAGAGTTTAGAGATTTCAAAACAGATTTAGCACCGTGCATGACATCCATATAAAAGTCTCAATCTGACGAGGCTATTTATGAACATGACTCAAGTTTTCAGGTTGTTGTTTTGGTTTTATAGCACTCTGCAGCATTAGATAAAAATATCTCTGGTGCTGTGGCTTGCTTAAGATATTCATCTGAGCACCTCTATTTTTTTTTCAATCATTTCACCCTAAGCAAGGCGAGACCGCTACTGGTTTGCAGGGGGTTACAGTGAGAGAAAAGACCGGATACAGGGGATATTGACAAAAAGAAAAAAGATGAATGGTATTTAAGAAGATAGATAGCAACTGACATAGCATTTAAATTTTTGGAGATTGTAGCTATCTGGGAAGCAAGTAAACAGAGGGAGTTCCACAGGCAGGAAATGCAAGAAAAAATGTTACAGTAAAAGTGGTGGTTACATTTAACTATTTTAACAGAAAAAGGTGAGACCTAGATACCAACCTAGTCAGTCAGTCAAGTGTCACGTGATAAACGCTTTGGGCAATCATATCTCAAAAGACTGATCAGAAGATTATCCTTTTCAGTTATTAGATTACTTTAAAAGTTTCCAGTAGTTTAGGAATCAAAATCTTTTATTTGTATAAATTCATAGCATCATTATTCAGCCACAAATCTATTTTCTATAACTTACTATGACCTTAAAATCCCTTTCAGGTATTAGGTAGGTGCAAAAGTTTTCAGAAGATTTAGGGTCAAAATCATTATTTGTATACATTCATAGCATCATTATTGAGTCATAAAGTATTTTCCCTTTCTATGACCTTACATCAACTTTCAGGTATTAGGTTGGTGCAAAAGACTTAAGCAGATTTGGGGTCAAAATCTTTTATTGATCTAAATTTCTATCATCATTCAGTCAGTTAAGTACCATAGATGATACATGCTTTGGACGATCATGTCTCAAAAGAGATATGACTGACTGGTCAGAAGATTATCCTGCAGTAGTTTGCCATTTCTTTTTGTGATAGAATGGTTGCCGATCAAGGCTATAGAACTCAGTCTGTCCTATTATTTAACCTATAACTGGAGGGAAGAGACAGATTAATACCTTTCCCAAGGGTATTTGCACAAGTGAATGCAAGGAATCTAATTGGAATTTGAAGACAGCTCCCTGATTTGGGCAGTTACTGGGTTAAAAAAGTATTTTCCCTGATTTTCTATGACCTTACACCACATTTCAAACAATAATGACAAGGTGTATCTGTTCAATATTTTTTTTATTAAGTTTTCCCACATCTGACTAAGTTGTTTTAAGTCAGAATTAAAATTAGCTAACTTTCCAAAGTTAATTGATTTGTTTTAATCCATGTACTTCTGATTTTTGGAGTTGTCTTCTGGTGCAGTGGATATCGGCTCGGAATGACAAACTGGAGAGACAAGTTCAAATTCCAGTTGAATCCATTGCATTCACTTATGCTCAAATACCCCTTGAAAAATTATTAATCCATATATTCTCTCTCCAGGTATGGGTTAAATAACAGGAAAGATTGAGTTTTATAGTCTTGGTTAGCAACCAGTCTAGAGGATATAAGGGGTTTGTGTAGGGTAAACATCTCCACTTGTAAAAAAATACAAGTGAAAGAAGCATCAACAAACCTCATTGTCCATGGTGAGGGGTCAATGTTGGTCTATACTCCATTGGGAGTGATGGGGTTTAAAAGAGGGACCATTGACTGTTACTACAGTCATTGTCAAGAATTATATGTTTAGTCTGTTTATTAAAATCTGTTTGGCTAATTCCAGTATTTCCTATTTAGCTGGAATCAATTTCAAATCACTTAAGAGTGAAGTCATTTAAAATCTGTTTGGCTAATTCCAGTATTCCCTATTTAGCTGGAATCAATTTCAAATCACTTAAGGGTGAAGTCATTTAAAATCTGTTTGGCTAATTCCAGTATTCCCTATTTGGCTGGAATCAATTTCAAATCACTTAAGGGTGAAGTCATTTAAAATCTGTTTGGCTAATTCCAGTATTCCCTAGTTGGCTGGAATCAATTTCAAGTCACTTAAGGGTGAGGTCATTTAAAATCTGTTTGGCTAATTCCAACATTCCTTAGTTTGAGGGAATCAATTTCAAATCATTTTAAGGTGACATCATTTAAATTCTGTTTTGCTAATTCCCTGGTTAGCTGGAATGAATTTCAAGTCACTTACGGGTGATGTCATTTCAATTCTGTTTGGCTAATTCCAGCATTACCTAGTTGGCTAGAATCAATTTCAAGCCACTTAAGGGTGATCTCATTTGAAATCTGTTTGGTGAATTCGAGCATTCCTTAGTTTGCTTGAATTAATATCAAGTCACTTTAAGGTGACATCATTTAAATTCTGTTTGGCCAATTCCAGCATTCCTTGGTTTGCTTGAATCAATTTTAAGTTACTTAAAGGTGATGTCATTTAAAACAAACTAAATTTTTACATAATTTTATATAATACTAACAGGTGTAATAAAAGCTTTAAAACTAATCCATGGTTCTGGAGCTCAGACTCTTTGGACATTGGCACGAAAGACTAAGAAGCAATAGTTGTTTCCAGTCAAAGCGAAAGCGTAGACTGAAAGAAAAATGAATGGATGTAAGTCAAATTTTGATTTCCTGGTATCGATATCAAATAAGTTTTTTTTGCCGTAAACTGAATTTTGAAGGCTAAATAAGTCCTCTGAGTAAATGGTATCATGGCTGAGACTAAGAACTACAATTATACCTACTTAGAGCCAAACCCAAAGCAAAAACTAAATTAAAAGGGTTGAAAAAAATACAGACATACAGGCAGATAAACAGACACACGCACACAAACATCTTGCCTTTTATATATATATATATATATATATATATATATATATTATCGATTTTCTGCACTATTGTAAGAACTGCAACCTTGAATCTTCTAAATATTGTTTCTTATGTCTTTGTCTATGAGTGTATCAAATTTGATTAAACCCGGATCACTCCTTCTATAACCTGATTTTTTCGATTATCAATTTTCGATATATATCAGGGGTATCTTGACACAAAACCTAGCTGAGAATACTCACAGACTCTTATAGTACAACTGTGTAAATTTTCAAGAAAATCAGTTCAGCCATTTCAGTGTCTATAAATAACGGACACACAAACACACAAACACACACACACACACACACATACACACACACACAAAGTTCCATTTATAAATAAGTTTAGATTTAGTGTTACTGTGTCATGTCAAAAAGTTTTTCTCATCAGAATCCATCTTGCACATTTACAAATCTATCATTCACCCATGCATTGAATACCGATGCCATATTTATTCGTGCTGTACATCTCGAGGTTCTTAACAAAATCCAAAAAAGAATATCCAATGTAATCAATCCTGATCAGGCATCTCAACTTTAGCCTCTTTCTCACCAGTATGACATGGCTTCCTTTTACAAATATTTTCATGGTAACTGCTCTGATGAGCCTTTTACCCTGGTGCCCCAATGGCATGAATTAAAACGTGCTACTACATTGCTATTTAGGTCCCACTACTTTTACTCTTGAAATTTCTCTTTTCCAATCTTTTCACTTTTCATTTTTTTTTTCTTTTTCATTTTTTTTTCTTAATTGGAGTAGATAGACTAAACTATCGCCCAGTTCACACTCCACCCACGTCTATTGTACAGGTGTAGAGGCTCATCCCTTGTTCCCTGTTTAGGATGTGGTTTCCAGCTTTCTCTTTTCCAAATCTTTTCACTCTCACGTAGCCCCCTGCACATCAGTGGCGTTACTGCCTTGCTCGGGGTAATATGATTTAAAAAAAAAAAAAAAACAACTACTTCTAGTCCAACAGTTTTTTTTCTTACACTTCCCCCCCTGTGGAACTTCCGTCTGTTTACTTGCTTCCCTGATAAATACAATCTTGAAAAATTTAAATGCAACATCAACTGCCATCTTCTATCTTCATGAATCTCGTTCATATATTGTCCTTTCCTCAATCCTTTTTATACACAGGCTTTTCAATCACTTTCATTTCCTGTAATCTCTTGTGTACCAGAAGTATATATATATATACACTACCGGCCATAATTATTAGACCACCCTAGTTTTTAAAGAAAATGATGTATTCATACTATTTTTAGTATTTATTGCCAAGTGGATAATTCTAAATGAAAATAGAATAGTTCTTTTGTTATTATTACTTTGCAAGATTTTACAAGGCAAGGATGCAAAGATGAACTCATCTGAAATCCCACTAAATTTTTTTTATTCTTTCATTGATGAAACTGCAATATAGGTAATTATTAAATATTTAGAAATTCATTTGATGCACATGTTATTGAGCAGTATTAACAAAAGAACCATTCTATTTTCATTTACAATTATTCACTTAGCAATAAATACTAAAGAATAGTATGAAATATATTATCTTTTTAAAACACTGGGGTGGCCTAATAATTATGGCCAGTAGCATATCTATATATAACTGTAAATTTGTCTTTGAACACGTCTCAAAAATCCACCAAGTATAAACACGGAGAGAAAAAAATAGAAATAAAAAAGAAACGAACTAAGCACTTGAACATTAGTCAAAATACTAGTTGAAAGCAAAAAACTTTGAGACGAGTAACCTAGCATGTAAAGTACTCAATACACTGGTAGAGCAAATAAATAAGAAAGTAGCTAACCTAGAGAGCCAACGAACCTACCAAGGTTTCACCAAATTGGATCTTCAGGGCAAGTTGGCTCTGAAGAACCAATTTGGTGAAACATTGGTAGGTTCGTTGGCTCTCTAGGTTAGCTACTTTCTGATATATATATTGTGCAAATTAATTGAAACAACTTCTTTTCTTTCTTTCACCATCCATCCGGACAGTTTTAGATTGACTGGAGTGACCAGGCACAATCAATTTTTATTTTTTCCTCAGACTAGGTCATTGGCAGTGGTGTGCAGTTATATGAATCTATTTTTGGGGTTAAATGATTGATATATCCTGAAAAAGAATACAGTATAAAATGATCAGTTGAAGAATGGAACTCCACACCAGGAATAAGAAATACCGATTTATTGTACTAAGTTACAATTAACAATAATACACATATAGGCAAGCCACAGAGCAGAATTGACTATCGAATAGTGAATGCCTTCACCTAAGACCTTTTCCTCTTTGTACCGCTCGTTACCGTCATTTATAAAGTAGAGCATTCTATTCTCGGGGGATGACAGGATGTTCCACTATAACAATATAAACTTCTTCATGAAAAATATTGCGCTATTCGTGATTGCATCAGATTTTTATCCTGCCCTGACACAATTGTCATGACTGGGAGTTAGTTTTTCTACGGCCATTGTCTGCGAGAGATGTTACTCCAAGGAAGTATATGAAAATTGTAATGCTGCACAAACATACTGGCAAGCCTCATAGAGAGATGCAGATATTGTTGGTGTTGCAGGGGCCTTGGTGATACTTTGTTAATTGGTCTTGTGCCAAACATGTCTGAAGTTCTCACAATTTCAATATCAGAAGGTTGACGGTTGAAATGTGAAAGGATAAAATATTTACAGAATGATAAAAGTGTAAGAAGGAAAATATAAGTGAAATTTTGTTGACGGAACACTATAATAAATTTGTGAGAAAAAATGTTCATTGAGAAAGTGCACGTAGTTTGTAGTTAAAATTGTTTGTAGAGGAATGTAGGTATTTAAATTGTCTGCAGAAGTTTAGAGATCATGGTTGTGTAGCAGTAGAATGTAAAGTCTTTGTTCCTTTCTCTTTTTGATAGGACATGACAGGTTGAGAGAGAGAGAAGGCAAAACAAATAAAGAAGTTGTAATTAACACGTCCATTTTGTCGTTGTTGTTCTCTTTGGCAGCATGGTGTGAAAATGAAGAAAAGGATGTTGGAAGAAGAGGTCAAGTGAAACTGTGACATGCCCTGCATTCGGGTTGGCTTCTTAAATTTTCTTTCGTTACATTGCCACGAGTTTCTCAGTTCCTCAGTTAACTACTTCCATATCAAACTGACTGCTGTGGCCGGTCAGGAGCCATCCTTAAGTAATGAATTCTGATTGTGTGGTAGGCTCCACAGACCATTTTTTTCTTCAGCTGTGAAAAAAATCGTTTCACTGACGTTATTTCAATTTTTTGATTTGTCATCCAATCAGGATCTAGAGTTTCATTTTTCACACTGACTTGTGAAAAAAAAAAGCTTTTCGCTGTTTGAATCCTCTTTTGCAGGTGTGAAATTTTACTTTGGGTTTTTCCCAAATGTTGTCTTTTGAACAGGAAAACCCTAAAGTGAAGATAATTAATCTTTGAAAGCCAAAGAACAAAGAGACTTTGATTGGAATTAAGTAATTCACTGATTTCCTCAGACTGATCATACTCCACACTGGATTTGAATGGAAATCTATATAAGCAGTGAAAGGGAGTTGTGGGGCAGTTTTGGCCAAAGAGATTCGAGGTTGAGGCAAGAGACCTCGTTGCCTGACATCTTGTGACTGCCTGTATAAAAACTTTGACTCGAACCTTGTGCCAAACTTAACAGAACCAGCTGAAGTGTTACATTTCAACTTTAGACATGGGTTGGGAAGATAGCTGTCTGCATGAATAAGATAGAATTTGACTGCTGGAACAACTAAGCCTATACCAAGAATCAAAGATAGAAAGTTTTTTATGAAGATATTTTTTTCTTCTTATGACTTTCCTAGTTTGAATGAATTCACTTGCAACAGTTCCTGAAGGTTATTCAGCTTTACCTGTCTTAAGATCAAATCAGAATACAATGTGGGATAAGACTGGGTGTGGTTTGAGGTGATCAATCTATCAATCCAGCTTCAGGAATTGAGCAGTTTGAAAACCGTAGGTGGGGCAGGCCACAATTTATTTTATTGACCCACTTATTGTACAGCCTTTTTTATAAATATTCACTTTTTGTGACTGTTTGCAGCACTTTCTTCTTCAAAAAACTAAAATTCTCTCACAAATCTCTGCTTATTTGTTCATATTTCTGAGATGACGTATTGTAATTATTTACATTATTTACATGCTTCAGACTGTTTTTTCCATGTTCACAACGTTTTGGCTCTTGTACATTCTGATCTTCTTCAGGTGATTGGAATCTTGAACTGAACTCTTTATTTCAATCACTGGGGTAGATTGTTCTCATTCCATGAGTCATGCCACTTCTGAATGTCTTAGTTATTTCTTTGGACATAAAAATTCATGATAATCTTCCTAAAATCAGATCTTCTGATTCATGTTACACAAATTTTTACTACTGGCCAGATGTAAACACTCCAAAACCAAAAACTGAACCATAATTTAATACACAATTTGTATTTTCTGTGCTTTTCAGCTCCTGGCCAAAATGGCCCAATATTCTGTGCAGTCAGTCTTGCTCTTCAAATTAATGATATCTGAACTAAAACTTTGTCATTTGTGCATCGGTTCTACACATAACTTCTATTTCACTTACACACTCAAAGAAAAATACAATTCAGAATTTCCACCAAATAGTACCCACTCCCGTCTAAAGAAACAAAATAAGAATTTGAAGCTGATCTGAGCCTAAGAAAAGGACATTAAAACACATCAAAGAGACTTCTTCAGCAGTCAGTTTGCACACCAGTCATGGATTCACAATACTCATCGAGAGGTAACCACTCATCTCTAAAAGACATCGCCAAAGATCGTTGCAACAATAAGTCATAACTCATTCTCCCTCTCCTACTGTATGCCTCCATCGACGACTTTTATGACACTACTTATTTCTTTCTTATAACGAGAGACATTGACACTGATTTGCCATTTGTTGCATTTTTACATTGATACAATTGTTTATTTATTAAATCTCAATCGGTTCTTATTTGTTCTGCCACGATATGCTTAATCTAACAATTTAAAAAAATAACCACCTTATTCCAATGCCTTATTGTTTTTTTATTTTTAATTTAAAAAAATTTCATTTCTTTTTTTTAATTTAGAAAAGGAAAGTGAAAAAAAATTGCCACCACCAAATTATTTTGAAATTTATAAAAGAATCTTTTTCCATTAATGGAAAAAATAAAAAAGTCCGAAATCATTTATTTGACCACACTTCAACGGTTGTCAAAAACCCTGCTGTTGAGTAAAGAAAAAATCACTTTAACCATGTGTATTCTAATTCACATTATGTGCATATGTGTTCCTATGAAAATGGACAAGAGTCAGTCAGGCAAAACATTCGTCCAAAACAGAAAACAAAAAAAGAGACATGTTACCACATGTCTCTTTTTTTGTTTTCGGTTTTGGACGAAATTGTGATAAAAAAGAAAAAAAAAATACTAATTCTATTATGACTGTGAACCAGCCTGAATACTAAACTTAAAATTTATTTAAAAGTGCCAGTATTCATTACCATTCTCCATTGTTTCTTTTACTAAAGAATGTCACAGGTCACTAAGTCACTGTCTATTCAATAAGAACATCTTTAGAACATACCCATACTTAAAAGAGTACACAGGAAAAACAACTGACTGACCATTACTTTTAAAAGTAGTTCACTAACTACTGCGCAATGAGAAGTTCTCAGGATAAAAGATTTAAAAATGTCTGACCTCTCAGACAGGGCCTTAGATAACATATGAGTACAAAGATCAAGTGTAAAACTTTAGAGTGTTGAGTTGTGATGGTGCTTAGTGCCAAGATATTATGTTTCAGTGGTTTACTATATATATATATATATAAAATAATAATAAAAATTTAAAAATTTAACACACACACACACACACATTTGAATACATAGAACTGCATTGCAAATTTGCGAAATTGCGTTTGTTATTTTTGGTAACTATTATTGCCGTTGTCTAGCAGAGTTTTATGTCAACACAAAATAAAATTGTTGGTGATGGTGGATGTTATTGCATTACCGTCTTAATAACCTCTCTGAAGATGGCTCATGTGAGCCGAAAGCTTAGAACCAAATTAATAAAAATTATCCAAATGTTGGAGAATTTTTGTCTTTATTTTCAAGTAAAATTAAAGCCAAAATACAACGTTTAGAATGGCTCATGATTAAACATAATAGACATTCATTGTCTCTTATATTTAACAGTATATGTTTAGAAAATATATATTTATATATATATATATATAAATATATATATACTTTAGTTTATATATATGTATATATATATATATATATATATATATATATATATATAAAGAAAATAATAATAAAAACTTAAAAAATTAACACACATATACACATACACATGCATATGTATGAATGTATGCATATGCATACATACATACATATATACATACATACATATATATATATTAATTATTATGTGCAAACTACAAACTAAGAAAATGTAGAGAGGGAAGAGCCAAT
The DNA here is from genome assembly GCA_037127315.1 of Ascarosepion bandense. Lineage (NCBI taxonomy): Eukaryota > Metazoa > Mollusca > Cephalopoda > Sepiida > Sepiidae > Ascarosepion > Ascarosepion bandense. The sequence goes on from JBBBDQ010028939.1 coordinate 175,732, forward strand.
GGAAATGGCTAAAAGAGAGAAATTTTAAATTTTGGCTGGAAGTGAACTGCAGACAGATATTGACATTGGTTACATTGTTTGAGCTCGAATCTTTTGGCATTTTTTCAAAAAAGAATTGTACTTTTATAAATAAAAGGAAAAGAAAGAGGAAAAGGAAAGATACAGAAGAAGTAGAAAGAAGAAAATAATGAGGATAAAAGTGAGAAAATATACAGCCATTTCAATCGGCTCTTCCCTCTCTACATTTTTTCACTTATTTTCCTCTTCACTTTCTATTTCTTCTGTCTTTCCTTTTCCTCTTTCTTTTTCTTCTCTTGATTCCTCATCTTAATTTCTGATCTTTTTCCTTTTTTTCTTTCCCACCTTTTTAATATCTTTTTACCTTGTAAGAAAAAAAAAGAATTCCAGAAATAAAAGAAATTGTTTGTTCTTAAAAGAAATTTTGTTTTAAATAAAATGTTTATTACCATCATTGTTAACTACCTGATGAGACATTGTTCTTTCAATGTCAAAACAAAATGTACAGTTTTGTAGTAGTTTGTAGTTTGCACTTGTTCTAACATTATTATTAATAATAAATATTCATTGCTCTATTTTTATATTGAGCACTGTTTTAAATTAATGTATGAATGGTGAAATTATTTTCTTTGTTGTTATTCATTTGGGTATATATATATATATATATGTAAAAAAATCACAAGATCACCAAAACCTACCGCGGTTTCACACAATGGCTCATCAGCCGTTGTGTGAAACCGCGGTAGGTTTTGGTGATCTTGTGATTTTTTTACGTGTCTTTGCTCTACATTGCTTCCTCTTTGTTATTCCGCTTTGGTTAGTTCTGTATCGAGCACTTTTTCTTTCTTTGTGGTTGGTTCCGTTTGGGGTTTTTTTTTCTTTACTACGGGATATTGTATGTATTGTCTGTATTCCGCAGTTTTCTTTTTTTTCCCCCTCTTGTCCAACGCCTTATAGCGACGGACAATAACGGAGTTAGATTCTGTCTGTTATTTGTTGTCCTCAAAGTTTATTTTTGTATAATTTTAGGATTTAGATACTTACAGAGTCGGTCTTGTTATTAATATATATATATATATATATATATATATATGTTTGTGTGTGTGTCTGTTTATCTGCCTGTATGTCTGTATTTTTTTCAGCCCTTTTATTTTAGTTTTTGCTTCAGGTTTGGCTCTAAGTAGGTATAATTGTAGTTCTTAGTCTCAGCCATGATACCATTTACTCAGAGGACTTATTTAGCCTTCAAAATTCAGTTTACGACGAAAAAACTTATTTGATATTGACACCAGGAAATCAAAATTTGACTTACGTCCATTCATTTTTCTTTCAGTCTATGGTTTTGCTTTAACTGGAAATAACTATTGCTTTTTAGTCTTTTGTGCCAATGTCCAAAGAATCTGAGCTCCAGGACCATGGATTAGTTTTAAAGATTTCATCACACCCAAGCAATGCCAGGCTATACTGCTAGTATATATATATATATATATATATATATATATATGTGTGTGTGTGTGTGTGTGTGTGTGTGTGTGTGTGTGTGCACATTTATATGTATATTTATCTTTTTGTATCTTTCTCAGACTATTCAGTTGTCAGTCTCATTCTATTTACCTCTCTCTCTCGCTATATATATATATATATATATGTGTGTGTGTGTGTGTGTGTGTGTATTTAGGCAGCAAAATTCTTTTATAAGTGTCAGATTAAATAAATTGCAAACATTGTGTCTCCTTATTTTTAATAAAATCCATTCATACTAACAGATAATCTTTTGCGTCTTATCATTGAAAAATCTAAGAAGTGAGCTGTAATGTTAACAGATGATTTTATTATTCCTGTCTCAATGTTCCCAAGTACTTTCAATCTCTTTCCAAGATCATCTTCAGGGATGTGAGTTGTGGTAACAAAAATAACCACAAAAATGGAATTTTTTATGATGTAATGTCATGGTCATCCATGTGTTAAAGTAAAAAAGCTGTTCTTTCTATAAACATTTTAGAACATTATTACAGTATTCATAGCTGATTCTATTAATTAAAGGCTTAAGTTTTTTAATGAATATTGCTTCGAAAATCTGTAGTTTGCTTTTGTTGTTTTCTTGGTGTAGTATAGTTATGCTATTGATCATTATTTTTTATATTGTGAAGTAGACAGTAATATTGTTGTCGATATCTAGAAATGGATGAATGGTCAGACATGTGTAATGTAAGATATCAAGTTAATGTCGTTGTTGTAAATCCAACATTACAACATTCCTGTCTACATTCACAATTAATTTGTCAATTGGTAATATGACATATATATATATATATATATATATATATATATATATATATATTTTAAAATTGTGTATTTAGGCAGCAATCTCTCTTTTAGGCAAGTTTCATTTAAAATAACAGAAAAAGTATTATGGTTAAGTTTTTATATAATTTTTCATGTGATTTAATGATTTTTTTTCTTTTCAGAACATAAGTTATATAAAAATTGTCCAAATGTTTTATTTTACAAGTGCTTTCGGCTATACTTTTAGCCATTATCAAGGAGTGATTTATTTTACATGTGATTGAATATATGTTGTGTTTATGTATGTGTGTAGAGTTATGTGTGTGTTTTATGTCCCAACACATTAAGCACAATTTTGATGTGCTCTTCATTGATATCTATAAGTATTGGATTTTTCTTTTTTATTAATAATGCTTTCATTATTTTTAGCCATTTTTTCTGTCCATGTGGATGATGCTATTATATTTCTATTATCAACAAGTCTGTTATGGATAGAGTTTGGTAGGCCTTCATGTGTATTTAAATGAGAGTGAATTGAACTCTGGTCTTAGAGGTGCAATATTAATCTTCTAGTCAACCATATGGTAGTTTGTCCAGTGTAAGTAATTACAAATTTGGATTGATCAAAAACACAGTTCTTCAAAGAACATGTAAGTTTGTAAATAATATTGGTTCTCTGTAGTTTACATCTTGCAGGTGAATTGTTATTTTTGATGATGAGGTTATCACTTCTAAATTTTGTCTAATAGATAATTTTTTGTTTAACTCAACAGGAGTTGCGTATTTTTGAATGGTGTTTTGAAAACTGCATATGTATATAATTTTTTTCCAATAAAACATCTATTACCATCATTATTAACTACCTGATAAGACATTGTTCTTTCAATGTCAAGACAAAATGTACAATTTTGTAGTAGTTTGTAGTTTGTACATGTTCTAAAGTATAATTTATAATAAATATTCATTGCTCTATTTTTATATTGAGTACTGTTTTAAATTAATGTTCTGAATGTTGCAATTATTTTTTTTGTTTGTTTGTTTGTTTGTTTCCAGGTTTAATGACCTATCAATCCTTATGGGATCATTTAAGGTCATAACAAATGATTTTGGGTAAGGTTATTTTATGTTTATAACATTTTTTTTTGAGTATCAAGATTCATTGAGATTTGTTTTTAAGAGCAGGGTTCCCAAGTTCTACCTTTGTTATTTAACCCATAACTGGAGGTAAGGGATGGATTAATACCTTTCCCAAGGGTACCAGTGCTTAAGTGAATGCAGGGTATTCAACTGGAATTCGAACTGAGCTCACTGATTTCTCTTTCTGAGCCTATATCCACTGCACCACAATACACATCCGTCACTATACACTTACAGCACCTGGTATTCCCAAGCGGTCACCTATTTCTTTTGTTCCTTATTCATTTGAATATATATATATATATATATATATATATAGATGTATGTATGTATGTATATATATATATGTATGTATGTATGTATGTATGTTTGTATATACATATATATATATATATATATATATATATATATATATACATATATATATGTATGTATGTAAAACAGCCCTGATGATTGACAACATCATCACAGTGTCCTCACAAAAACTTGGAGTTGGCATAAACTTGCTCAGTTAAAGTGATGAATTCTTTGCATGAAAACAATCAATACTTTATCTCTACCTTGATATTGAGCACTTTATGATAAACAGCCTACTTGCCAAAATATCTTTTATCTGTAAAACTATATAAAAAACAACAATCTTGGCATTAAACATTATCACAACTCAACACTATATATATATATATTGTCATCCGCAGACAGATCTGTTTCGCCGTATCACAGCTCATCAGTACGGTTAGACTCCGATTGCTTTTTTACCCAGGATTGAAACCCGACCGAAATGGCATCAGTCGGCGACTCTACCCCTGGGCTATGGGCATTCGGTGGAAGTAGGCAGACTTTTTAGCGCATATCATTATACGCACCCAATAGCTAGAGTGCTCTAATTCATTTCACTGAATGAGCGATATATATATATATAATTCTTAGCTCAAGAATCATGAAAGAAATAAGCATCGATAAATTTAATATTCTTCTACTTTTACTTTTTCTCTTCCATGCATTTTTTAAATTGAATTCTGGTGGCATGTGTTTCAGACCAACTTTATTTCAAGCTGTGTCATGTGCTTCTAAAGAATCAACCCAGGAATTGCATGGGATTTCATAAGCGAATCACAAATTCAATAAATGATTTCTTGAAACTCTCCAACACGATAAGTGTCGTGACACTACTTTTCTTTTTGTGTCCTATATTTTCCAAAAATGTATTTATGGCTTTAAAATGTTAACAAATAAATAAACAAGTAATAAAACTTTGATTTTTTTCTTGATTGTAATTTTTTCCCAGTAATAAACAAAATTTTTATGATTAATTGATTCATTTCGTCAAACAGCCTTGTTAATTTTTTTGTTTTTGAGAACGTTTATTTATTGCTTTTATGGTCTCTTTCCAAAAATAAGGTAAAAATTTACCTTTTGTTTTTACTAATTGGTCACTTAATACAAGGCCCAAGAGGCACTTAAGTTAGAGGATTACTGAATGAGATCGTAGTAAATGAGATCGTTGTAAGAAGACAAAGTAAGAAGTGCAAATCCTGAGATGTATGAATGTTAACTGTTGACCCAAGACTTACAAGTTTAAGATTGTAGCCATTAAACATGGACACATCATATTAAAACATCATTTCTCATATAATCTTTGAAGTAAACCAGTATTGAGCCTGGTTCGTAACTAGATTAGTGAACCTTTGGGAATACCACTTGCTGTGAGTTTGGATGTGCAGGTGGTGTACTGGATACTGTTTTTTTTGTTTTTTTAATCATTTCACCCCGAGCAAGGCGGAAATGCCACTGATGTGCAGGGGGTTACATAAATGTAAAAAGATTAATTAGAAAAGAGTGAGGAGTACAAGCTAGTTAGAAAGGAACAATAGAAAGCTGAGAAAGCAGGTGCAATGACAGATACATAGGTGGAGAGAAAGGGAAGGTTATACAGGGGAGGGGAGAGAGCTAGAGGCCAGTGGTTAGTAGATGAGTATTAACTTTGCATTTAAATTTCTGGAGGTTGTAGCCGTCCGTAAAGCAAGAATACAGGAGTGAGTTCCACAGGCGGGAAGTGCGAGAGAGGAAGCTGCAGGAGTAGAATTGTCGTCTGCATTTGGCTAACCTGACTGTGAATGGGTGGGACCCAGTTGCCAGTCTGGTTGCACGGGTAAACACCTGTTGAGGAGGCATCAGTGACTTAAGCTCATCCGAGCAGAAGCCATGAAAGTATTTATAGAAGAGACAGAAGGAGGCCACATTTCGATGATGGGAAAGTGGCTGCAGTCGAGTCGCCAGATCAGTACCTATCACATTACAGACTCTCCTTTGGAGCTTGGAATTGTTAATTGGAGAGCCAAATTCAAATTCAAGTTCGGTTCATCATGTTCACTTCTGTTTACTTCTCGAACATCGAAAATTAGCATCTATTGCTTTATTACACATGACACATATCTGACCAATGAAATCAAACCTCAATCAATATACTGTCGCTTTGAACTTTGAAAATTTTAAGTCCTTCATCATAACAAATCTCTGAAGAAGCTTATTAAAGTGAGACATGTTAGATTAAAGACTTTTTTTTTTACCTGTTCTTTACTTATTCTATTCATCTTGTTGGATTTCAATCCATATATTTAACTCATTCACTTCTATGCAAATACCATTAGGGGAGATATTAACCCTCTAGGGCCATTCGTATCATATTTGATACAGTATTTCCCTATAAGGAAACATTTGGTATTTCCCTATAAGGAAACATTTGGTATTCATTGACTGAGCAGTCAGTACTGCTTTCATTTGAAATTTATAAAATATTTCTCTTAAAAAATTTTTCAGGAAAATATTTCTTTCAAGGCTTGTTTTCATACTGTATCAAATATGACACGAATGGCCCTAGAGGGTTAATCTCAGTCTGTTTATCTATCTATCTATCTATCTATCTATCTATCTATCTATCTATCTATCTATCTATTAACCCTCTAGGGCCATTCGTATCATATTTGATACAGTATTTCCCTATAAGGAAACATTTGGTATTTCCCTATAAGGAAACATTTGGTATTCATTGACTGAGCAGTCAGTACTGCCTTCATTTGAAATTTATAAAACATTTCTCTTAAAAAATTTTTCAGGAAAATATTTCTTTCAAGGCTTGTTTTCATACTGTATCAAATATGACACGAATGGCCCTAGAGGGTTAATCTCAGTCTGTTTATCTATCTATCTATCTATTAACCCTCTAGGGCCATTCGTATCATATTTGATACAGTATTTCCCTATAAGGTGTTATATATCGACAAACAACAAACACGCATATATATAAAAATATAAAGTTATATTTTTATTAATGACGATGAACCGTGTAGAATAGGGAACAGAGAATTGAGAGAGCGCGCTTCTAATGGGTTGACGGGAGTGTAGTCTTATCTGTTGTGTCTCTCTTCACCGGCCGATCTCTGTTGCTCCTCTACTGGCGAATCCGTGTGCCGAGGTCTTTTTATAATCTTCCAGAACCGGGACTTTTTCTTCCGGTTTTGCCTCGCCCATGCACGCCCACGTAATTCTCAGAGACACCTGTTCTGTTTGCCTCTGTAGTTATTTCCGCTGCTGCCGGAAATAAGGTCAAACGACATCCGTTCCTTTCAACGACCGGAAACACCCTCGCTTGCATCAGCCTTCCTCGGGTGGGGCCAGATTGTTATATTACAAAGGAAACATTTGGTATTTCCCTATAAGGAAACATTTGGTATTCATTGACTGAGCAGTCAGTACTGCTTTCATTTGAAATTTATAAAATATTTCTCTTAAAAAATTTTTCAGGAAAATATTTCTTTCAAGGCTTGTTTTCATACTGTATCAAATATGACACGAATGGCCCTAGAGGGTTAATCTCAGTCTGTTTATCTATCTATCTATCTATCTATCTATCTATCTATCTATCTATCTATTAACCCTCTAGGGCCATTCGTATCATATTTGATACAGTATTTCCCTATGAGGAAACATTTTGTATTTCCCTATAAGGAAACATTTGGTATTCATTGACTGAGCAGTCAGTACTGCTTTCATTTGAAATTTATAAAATATTTCTCTTAAAAAATTTTTCAGGAAAATATTTCTTTCAAGGCTTGTTTTCATACTGTATCAAATATGACACGAATGGCCCTAGAGGGTTAATCTCAGTCTGTTTATCTATCTATCTATCTATCTATCTATCTATCTATTAACCCTCTAGGGCCATTTGTATCATATTTGATACAGTATTTCCCTATGAGGAAACATTTGGTATTTCCCTATAAGGAAACACTTGGTATTCATTGATTGAGCAGTCAGTACTGCTTTCATTTGAAATTTCTCTTAAAAAATGTTTCAGGAAAATATTTCTTTCAAGGCTTGTTTTCATACTGTATCAAATATGATACAAATGGCCCTAGAGGGTTAATTCACCTCTTCTCTACCCATTTATGGGTGAATTAATTCAACTTATTTCACTAAATCATTATTATTTTCAAAAAATCTGACAATGTAAAAATATTTTCTGGCTTTAAATAAAATGTAATGGTTGATAATCCATAAAAAATTTAATCAATCAATTAATCACTCTACCAATTAAGAAATCATCCTCTCAATTGTATGTAAAAAAAATAAAAAATACATGGACTGGTGAGAAGAAAATGAAGTAGACAGAATTTTGCATAAATGGTTGACTAAATCGCTATGAAAAGTTGGGAGACATCCATAAATCATAAATTGGTTATTCAATACCAGGCCCAAGAGCCATACAAGGTAGAGGGTTACTAAATGAAGTTGTTGTATGACTGTTAAAGGAAGGAGCAAGAACTGTAGATTATTGCCATATATTGGAATGATAGCGGCTGATTCTTGACGTAAATTGGTTAAGATTATAAGGACTGGACACATCCAGTTTGAAGTCTATTCTACAAAGTTCTTGGGAAAATAGCAGTTCTTCATCGTAAAAACAGATAGGCTGATAAGAAGAAAATAATATTGACAGAATGATTTCAAGAACGACTGAATTATCATTGTCATGAAACAATACATTTTTTTTATAATCATATCACCCCAAGCAAGGCATTTTACTGCCACTGTTTTGCAGGGGGTTACATAGAAGGAAAGTTATGTGAAAGAGTGACAGGTTATAGGGGGTGTCAGGAAGTTGGTAAGAGAAGGATGAGAATATTGATGAGAGTGGAGTGGATGGAGAAAGGAGCATGAGAGAGAGGATGCATGTTAGTGAGATAGGAGATGACTATTGACTTTACATTTAAATTCTTGGAGATTGTAGCTGTCAAGGAAGCAAGTAAATGGAAGGAAATTCCATTGGCGGGAAGTGTGAGAAAAGGAGCTGCTGGAGTAGAATTTACATTTACAATTTATTGGTTTCACAGTAAAAGGGTGGGATTGAGTTGCTAATCTTGTGGCTTGAGTAAATATACATATATAGGGGGCACCAGTGAGCTAAGTTTATCGGAGCAGAGGCTGTGAAAGTATTTGTAGAAGACACACAGGAAACAACATTGCACCAGTGAGAAAGTGATTATATCTGAGCTTCTAAGATGGGATCAATCACAGAAGAGACACAAGGAAGCCACATTGCACTGGTGAGAAAGTGACTGTATCTGAGCTGCCAAGTTGGAATTGATCACATTACAGATTCTCTGTTTGATTTTGTCAAGGACACTTAGGTGGATAGCAGGAGCACCCGACCAGATTTGGCAGCAAAATTCAATGCATGTGTGGATGGTAGATTTATATACATGCAGGATTGTTTCAGGCAGAAAAAAACTTCCTGGCCCTACACAGAGAACCGACTTTCTTAGCAGCGGATTTAGCTATGGATTCTATAAAGTCATTCCACTTGAGGTCTGTTGTGAGAGTTAAGCTGAGGAGAGTAATGCAAGATGGGTAAATTGTCATGATTTTTTATTCTATTTTATGCTTTCATTCAATTCCCCACAGTTCCTCAAATTCAACAGTGGCCTATATCAAGTGCCTTGAGGAGATGGTGCTACCCTGGGTCAAGGGGGTGGCTGCTGAATGACCTTATGTCTGGCAACAGGACTCTGCACCATGCCACATAAGAAGAAAAACCCAGTCAGACAATTTCTACAACTACATAACACTTTACATCTGGCCACCTAACTCCCTAGACTGCAACCCCCACTTCATTATGATGTTTGGTGCACAGTTGAGCAAAAGACCAACCAAACTCCTTGTAACAACAAAGATGCATTTGAGGCAAGGATTATGGCAGCATGCACCAACTTAAACAGGGAGACCATCCAGACGAGTTGTAGGAGATTCCGCATTCCTCTGGAGGTTGTGATTGAAGGCAATGTCGATTTTGTTGAATAAATTTACTCATCAGTATTTAGATATTTTTGTGTAATTTGGTAAATATATCTGTTAAAATTTGCCTGTGCATTGAATACTGTTGCACTATCTGGTCCAGTGCTCCTGCTATTCATTTCAAGATTCTCAACAAAATTCAAAGAAAGATCTGCAATACAATCAATCCTGACTTGGCAGCCTGACTTCAGTCACTTTCTCACCAAAGTGATGTGGCTTCCCTCTGTCTTTTCTACAAGTATTTTCATGAAAATTGCTCTGACAAGTTTTTTCCCTGATACTCTGACCATTTGTATTTACTCATTCTACTAGATTGGCATCAAGGTCCCACCCTTTTACTGCTAGAATAGTTAAATGTAACTGCCTCTTCTACTCTCATAGTTTCTTTTCTCGCACATCCTGTTTGTGGAACTCCCTTTCATTCACTTACTTCCCTGATAGCTACAATCCCCAAAAGTTTAAATGCAACATCAATTACTGTTTGGGATCACCTCTTTATTGCACAATAAATGAACTCGTCTCAGGTGCACATATAATCCTGCCTAAAGAGAATGAGTGAGTGTTAGAGAGAGTGCATAGCAGGATTTAAGTATTTGGACCGCTGTTTAGTTGGTCAGTAAGAATATAAACTCATTACCCGGACTTACTTCTTTTTTACAAGATTGTATATATTGATTCCTACTAACAGTATTCCTAGTATTCCTGAATTTACTAACTCGTGTTCCAAGTTGTATATATTTTGTTCAATATAACTTACATTTTATCTCTCCATATCTGTTTTTGTTATTATTATTTTGTGTGGTTTTTAAACAAGAATCCACAACAATTACTATCTTTTATCTACTTGCTTCCCATCTATCTCTTATCTTTTCTTTGACATCCCCTGTACCTTTTTTCTCTCACTGTAACCACTGCACACCAGTGGCATTTCTGCCGTGCTTGGGGTGAAATGATTATATATAAAAAAAAGTTGTCAGTTTTATTTTCATAACTTAGATGATAAATTATCAATCTCACTATGTAAAGATCCTAATAATCGAACAGTTTTCCAGCATTTCCTGTTTAGATCACATTAGACAAGAAGCAGGCCGTTTGGAAGACTTCATATTGAGTATTAAAGAGGGAAAATTGAAACAGTATGGACATGTCATAAGAGGCAATGATCTTTCCATCCCATAATGCACCACCTTAAGCAAAAGAAAAAGAGGCAGACAGAGAATAAAATGGTCTGACAATATTCCTGAGTGAACTGGAACATCCTTCACAGAGATACACAACTGAAACATATAGAGGGAGCAGGTCAGGTATTCTGCTGCATAACAGTCTTATGACCGCACCCTTTCTTACTGATGAAGATGATGAAGATGATGATTACTTGTATAATTCTAATTATTAATTTTAAGTGCATCATAAAGTATTGCTGGAATTGCAATATAACTATGAGAATATTTGAGAAAGATATTAGAATAATAAAAAATAGATGTGTGTTGTGGTGTTGTGGATATCGACTTGGAATTGTAGAAGTCAAGGTAACTTACCGGTAACATCATAGCTGCCTTGTAAACTATCATAGCCTCCTCACAATGGTGGGTGGCATGGCCTCCTCATGTTGGTAAAAGATGTTCCCGGTAAGTTAACTTGACTTCTACAGGAATGAGGAATCAAAGAGCTGAGTTTGAAATCCAGTTAAATTCAGTGCATTACACACTTAGGAAAGTTATTACTCCATATCTCCTCCCTCCAGCTATGGGTTAAATAGCAGGACAGATTATGTTCTATTGTCTTCTGCCCAGTCAGTCATGTATCTTTCAAGACATGATCACTCAAGCGTGTATCATGTATGGCACTTCACTGACTGAATTATTATTTATATTATTTTAGTTTGAAATTAATTTTATTTATCTATCATATATTTTAAGCAATTGAAGGTTTTGAGTTTAACTATTTTCTTTTAATTTTTTAAATTTTCAATCATGTATAGCACTTAACTGATTGATTAGAATAATCCAGAAATTATACTAGTAGCAAACCACCTCTATACAGATAGAAAATAAATTGTGTAAATATGCAAAAATTGAAAGGGTGTAAGACAAGGGTGTGTCTTCTCGCCAGACTTATTCAGCCTATATCGTGAGGTAATTCTGAGAGAATAAAATTCTACCAGGATTCATTGTTGGCAGCCACATAAGATATGCAGATGACAGAGTGTTGATAGCAGACATAGAAAGAATCTACAATAATTCCTCCAAAAAATAGTGAAGAAAAATAAAAATAAATGACAAAACATCTATTGATGCATGAAGATAGAATCCATGATTGTTAGCAGGCAGACCAGGCCAACATTCAAAATCACAGATTGGAGATAACAAACTATCATAGCCTCCTCGCAACCAAGAATCCTCATTGGTACCTGGACCTTATCAATGTAAGCCCTACGATGCGCATTGAGGTACAGTTGTTATCAGCTCAAAATGAGAAATCGGACAGCCAAGTTTAAATTCCAGTAGATTTCATTGTATTCACTTATGCACAAACATCCATGGGAAAGGTATGAGCCCATGTCTTCTCTCTCCTGATATGTGCTGAATAGCAAGACATATTAGATTCTATAGCCTTGGTTGGCAATCAGTCTATTACGGAAAGAAATGGCAACCTACTTTGGGAAAATCTTTTGCCTAGTCAATCATGGACCAAAAGAGAACAGGCCAACATTCAAAATCACAGATTGGAGATAACAAAATCAAACAAGTACAACAGTTTAAATATCTGGGAATTGTTTTAACAGAGGACAGTAAATATGACACTGAAATCTGAAGTAGCATTGGGATAGTGAAAGATTCCTTCCAAAAATTAAGAAACTTAATAAATAATAGAAAATTTTCATTAGAAACAAAGAAATGATTACTAGGCTGTTATGTTATATCAATCCTCCTATATGACAGTGAATGCTGGACAATCTCCTCAGAGATGAAGAAGAGACTTTAAGCATCAGAAATGTGGTTCTACAGAAAGATGCTGAGAATACCATGTACCAAATATGTGAACAAAGACAAAGTTTTAAAGAAAAAGGAAATAAAAAGTATACTTATATGTAACATCAGGAAAGGAAAGTTGAAATTTCTACAGCTCTTAAAGAGGAAAGACAGCTTAGAAAATTTAATACTTGTGAGAATATTGAAGGTATGAGGGATAGAAAAAAATGTGGCGTAACCTACTTAGCGAATTTGAGTAAATTGATAATGGAACAAGGTTTAGGAGAGATAACAAAAACACAAGAGCTGCAAAGATCAGGAAGCTGTGTAGAGCCCTGATTGCCAATGTCCTAAAGGGACATAAAACATGGAAGATGTCATGAGAGAAAATTATAAATTGGAACTGACGACGATAAACATGGAACAGGCTAGCCTCTCTGAGAATAAAACACTACACCTTTTTGGCCTCACACTCTCAGCGGGCCTCAAGTAGAATGACTACATCCAATCCATTGCTAAATCCGCTGCTAAAAAGGTCGGTTCACTGTGCATAGCCAGGAAGTTTTTCCTGGCTGAATCCATCCTGCACATATATAAATCTATTATCCACCCATGTATTGAATACTGCTGCCACATCTGGTCGGGTGAACGTGCTATTCATCTTGGGGTTCTTGACAAAATCCAATGGAGAATCTGCAATGTGATCGATACCAACTTAGCAGCTCAGCTGCAGTTGCTATCTCACTGGCATGACGTGGCTTCCCTCTGCCTCTTCTATGAATACTTTCACGGCTTCTGCTCCAATGAACTTAGATCACTGGTGCCTTCTAGGTATGAATTTATACGAGCTACTAGATTAGCAACTAGGTCCCACCCTTTTACAGTGAAACCGATAAAATGTAACCGCAATTTCTACTCTAACAGCTTCTTTTCTCGCACCTCCCACCTGTGGAATTCCCTTCCATATATTTGCTTCCCTGACAGCTACAATCTCCAGGAATTTAAATGTAAGATCAATAGACATTTCCTATCACACTAACTCGCATCCATTCTCTCAAGCTCTTTTTTCATCTACTCCACCCCCATCCTCGGTATTCTCATCTATCTATTACCCACCTCCTGACATCCCCTATAACTAACCCCTCTTTCTCATCACTTTCCCCTATGTAACCCCCTGTGCAGCAGTGGCGGTAGAATGCCCTGATTGGAGTGAGATGATTTTAAAAAAAAATATCATTCTGGTATTTTAATGGTCGAATACTTCTTTAAATTTGGGTTAAAAATAACCAATCCTTTGAAGTGGGCTGTGCGTTTGCCAAATCTAAACCCTTTTGAAATTCTTTGGAGAATCATCAAAAATACTTTTATGTGGGCTGCAAGCAATTTTCATCCAAGAATGAACACTGGGAAATAGAATCAGCTGTTTATGAATCAATAATCCATGAAAAGATTCTGAATTTAATTTCTCCCATGGAATGCTGGCTGCTTGAAGTTGTCGGAAAATATAGAAATTATATCAGGAAATATTTTGACATTTTTTACTTTGTTATTCGATCAAACTGATTACATTTTTTAAATTAATTTTTTGAGAGATTTATATATAAATTGGAATGTTTAAAATATTCATAATGGCAATATAAGCCATTTCCTTATAAGGAAATATTTGGCATTCATTAACTGAACAGTTAGTACTGCTTTCGTAAAAAATTATAAAATCTTTCTCTTAAAACAATTTTTTTGGAAAACAATTTTTTTGAGTTCAGTAGATTTTATCACTTTTTCCAGTATTGATGGGTGTTTCCTTCCTATCTTTTGTTTGAAGTGATATGGAATGTCAACAACTTGATATTGGCACAGCCTACTGTGTTCCATTTCTTCTCTTCTATATTATGTATCTATATTCTGGCATAAATTTTCCTTCTTAACCTCCCTTTGAAGGGAATAGGATGTCAGCATCTTGATTCCATCATTATTTTCTTTTCAAGTTACATGTGCTATCCATTTTAATTGTTGCTGCTGTTGATAATCCTTAAGTGATGTGCTTTCTATTATTTGGTACAGTTTTTTTTATTCTGTAGCACAAAAACTTCCATCACAGTACTGATGGAAGTTTTCTTCCTAACCTTTTGTTTGAAGTGATGTGGAATATCATTATTTTCTTTTTTAGTTACATGTGTTATTCATTTTAGTTGTTGCTCCTGTTGGTAGTCTTCAAGTGATGTGGTTTCTGTTATTTGATACAATTCTTTCAATGTGGTTTTATAGTGTCGACCACAATGTCCAAAGAAGAATGATCTTTGTCAAGATCCTCAGGGTTTACTTGCTCAAAGCCTATTTTCACCATTGATCTTAAGAAGCAGTTATATACAGCTGAGAGTTTAGATTTTTTTTTTAATCATTTCACCCCAAGCAAGGCATTCAACTGTTACTGTTGTGCAGGGGGTTACATAGGGGAAAGTGATGAGAATGAGGGGTTAGTTATAGGAAATGTCAGGAGGAGACGTAATAGACGGATGAGGATACTGAGGATGGGGGTGGAGTAGATGAAAAAAGAGCTTGTGAGAATGGGTCCGAGTAAGTGAGATAGATGTCTGTTGACCTTACATTTAAATTCCTAGAGATTGTAGCTATCGGGGAAGCAAGTATATGGAAGGGGATTCCACAGGTGAGAGGTGCAATAAAAGAAGCTGTTAGAGTAGAAATTGCGGTTACATTTTATCAGTTTCACTATTTCTGACCAGGTTTGGCACCATGCATGACATCCGTATAAAAGTCTTGATTTGATGCAGCAATTTAAGATCATGACCTGAGTTTTCAGGTTAATGTTTTAGTTTTGTAGCAGTCCTGGGTATGACGGTAAACTGCATCCTGCAGCAAGGCCTCTGATTGGGAGGTTGTGAGGCACATGAGATCACCTCTTAATTGCTGTTGTTCCCAGGTTCACCCTGACATGGAGTGGTAGCACCTGTTACGGTCTCAGCTATGGGCAAATAGTTCACCCTCAAACTGGGGTCAAAACACTATGAAAGTATAAAAATAGACATTTATAGAAATATATACACTACCGGGCATAAGTATTAGGTCACCTCAGTGTTTTAAAAAAATGATATATTTCATACTATTCTTTAGTATTTGCCAAGTGAATAATTGTAAATGAAAATAGAATGGTTCTTTTGTTAATTCTTCTCAATAACATGTGCATCAAATGAATTTCTAAATATTTAATAATTACCTATATTGCAGTTTCATCAATGAAAGAATGAAACAAAATTTAGGGTAATTCAGACGAGTTCATCTTTGCTTCCTTGCCTTGTAAAATTTTGCAAAATTATAGTAACAAAAGAACCATTCTATTTTCATTTAGAATTATCCACTTGGCAATAAATACTAAAAATACTATGAAGTACATCATTTTCATGAAAAAACTGGGGTGGCCTAATAATTAAGGCAAGTAGTGTATATAAAAAAAAAAAATTATAGAAAATATAGTTTTGAAGGAAAAAAAATTGCCAGCAATACATTTTTGAATGAAAAAAAAATTATAAACAATACATTTTTGAAGAAATAAATTTGACAACAATACATTTTTGAAGGAAAAAAATTGCTAACAATACATTTTTGAAGGAAAAAATATAAACAATACATTTTTAAAGGAAAAACATTGCCAACAATACATTTTTGAAGGAAAAAAAAAGTATAAACAATATATTTTTAAAAGAAAAAGAAATTGCCAACAATACATTTTTGAAGGAAAGAAATTGCCAACAATAGATTTTTGACAGAAAAACAATGCCAACAATACATTTTTGAAGGAAAAAACAATTTGTAAACAATACATTTTTGGAGGAAAAGAACATTGCCAACAATAGATTTTTGAAGGGAAAAAATTGTTAACAATACATTTTTGAAGGAAAAAAAATATCCACCAATGCATTTTTGAAGAAAAAAATTGTCAACAATAATTTTTTGAAGGAAAAAAATTGCCAACAAACATTTTTGAAGAAAAAAATTGCTAACAATACATTTTTGATGGAAATAAAAATAGCCAACAATTCATTTTTGAAGGAAAAAAATTTATAAACAATACATTTTTGAAGGAAAAGAAATGACCAACAATACATTTTTGAAGGAAAAAAAATTGCCAACAATACATTTTTGAAGGAAAAAAATTGCTAACAATACATTTTTGAAGGAAAAAAATTGCCAACAATACATTTTTGAAGGAAAATAATTTTCAACAATACATTTTTGATGGAAAAAAAGTTGCTAGCAAAACATTTTTAAAGGAAAAAATTATCAATAATACATTTTTGAAGGAAAAAATATAAACAATACATTTTTGAAGGAATAAAAAATTATAGACAATACATTTTTTAAGGAAAAAATTGTCAACAATACATTTTTGAAGGAAAAAATTTGCCAACAATACATTTTTCAAGGAAGAAAAATTGTCAACAAATCATTTTTGAAAGAAAAAAATTGGCACCAATACATTTTTGAAGGAAAAAAATTGCCAACAATACATTTTTGACAGAAGAAAAATAGCAACACTACGTTTTTGAAAGAAAAAAAAATTATCAACAAAACATTTCAGAAGGAAGAAAAATTATCAACAAAACATTTTTGAAGGAAAAAAATTGCCAACAATACACTTTTGAAGGAAAAAATTATAAACAATACATTTTTGAAGGAAAAAAAAATTATAAGCAATACATTTTTTAAGGTAAAAAATAATTCCTGGCAATACATTTTTTAAGAAAAAAATTGCCAACAATATATTTTTGAAGGAAAAAAATTGTCAATAATACATTTTTGAAGGAAAAAAATTGTCCACATTACATTTTTGAGGGAAAAAAATTGCCAACAATACATTTTTGAAGGAAGAAAAATTGTCAACAAAACATCTTTGAAGGAAAAAAAATTGCCAACATACATTTTTGAAGGAAAAAAAATTGCCAACAAAACATTTTTGAAGGAAAAAAAATTGCCAACATACATTTTTTAAGGAAAAAAATTGTCAACAAAACATTTTTGAAGGAAATAAAATTGCCCACATTTTTGAAGGAGAAGAATTGCCAGCAATACGTTTTTGAAGCAAAATAAATTGCCAGCAATAAATGTTTGAATACAAAACTAAGACGTTTTCAGTTTTCTAAAATTAAAAAACTAAAAAATTTTTATTAAAATTTGACTAAATCAACCTCTCACTATAACTGAACATAAAAAAAATATCTTAAAACCCCACCTTTTTGGAATTAAATAACCCACAGATGTTGATATGCTGTTACACAAAACTCACTCACTCACCTAGTTTTGTAGCAATTTATAGTGCTGGACAAAGCTAGCTCTGGTGCAGCCTATTCTGTGTTCCATTTTTTTTTTCTCCTTGATTATGCATTTATATTCTGGCATAAATAAAGATCTGTATTATAGTATGATCTTAGATCTTGTGATGCTTTACATTAATGTCTGACATATGTTTGAATGAAATATGATTACCCCTGTCCCATTTGTTTTATAGATCTCATCATTTTACTGATTTGCATATCAGTCAGTTAAGTGCTATATGTGATACACGCTTTGGGCAATCATGTCTCAAAAGTGACATGACTGACTGGGCAGAGGATTATCCCGCAGTAGGTTGCCATTGCTTTCTGCAGTAGACTGGTTGCCGACCATAGCTAAAGGGAGAAGATACGTATTATATTATTAAGTAGTAATTAGTGGGGGATCAGTTTATTACTTCATAATATTATAAAACCGATCCCCCACTTTATGACCAGTAGAAGCCTTAATCATTATTCTTATTCAGTCAGTTAGTTAAGTGCCATACGTGATACACACTTTGATTGATCATGTCTCGAAAGAGACATGACTGACTGGGCAGAAGATTATCCCGCAGTAGGTTGCCATTGCTTTCTGCGGTAGACTGGTTGCCGACCAAGGCTATAGAACCCAATCTGTCCTGTTATTTAACCCAAGGTTATTTGCGCACAAGTGAATGCAAGGAATTCAACTGGAGTTTGAACTTGGTGTAATATTTCATGAAATACATCTGTTTCATGCTTTGGCAAACATCATCAGTAATATTTTTAGGTATACACCTTCTTCCTGGCAACCCATTTGATACTGATCAGATATCAGCTCGTGGGCCAACTACAACTCTTTACACACAGATGTAAGAAATAATGTCAAACCCATAAAACGGAGAGGATAATCCAAAAAGATTTATCGAATTAATATATTAAATAGATAAAATAAAGATCTCAATAAATATTATCCAGAGCAATATCAGGATTATAAAGCCGAATTTATTTCAACAGGCAGGTGAACATCTGTCTCATCAGATGCCTTTTGAATTTTTCAGATCTGACACGACAGGTGTTTACCTACCTGTTGAAATCAGGATTTATAATTGCTTTATGTATTGAGTCTTCTCTCTCTCTCTCTCTCTCTTTCTTTCTCTCTCTCTCTCTCTCTCTTTCTCTCTGTATATATATATATATATGATAAAATACAGTTTTATGGTATGGTGAAAGTGCTCAATATGAGAGATAGTAAATCTGTAGATATAAAAGTGGACATTGAAGTCAACACCCAGAGGTGACAGTCTGTTTCATGCTAAATGCAATGGCCTGATGATCATATTTAACATAGAATAGGCTGTTGCCTCTGGGTTTTGACTTCAATTTCCATTTATATATATTATTGGGCATGTGTATAATAATAATGGACATGCTAAAAAGTCTGCCTCCTTCTACTGAGCACTCATAGCTCAGAGGTAGAATCTCCGACTGATGCCAATTCGGTTGGGTTTCAATCCTGGGTAAAAAGTAATCGGATGTCTAACCGTACTGATGAGCTTAGATACAGCGAAACAGATCTGTCTGCGGATGACTATATAAATATGTGTGTGTGTGTGTGTGTGCAAAAATTTCAGATAGATTATATTTGTAAAAGGACAATATGCATAAAGACAAAGGAAAACTTATCTTAGTCAACATCTTTCATCCTCTGAAGGCCTTTATCATGGTTAATCACTTTCTCACCACTAGATTTTTGCCTCGCTGTTTCTTTTCTGTGAGTGCTTTCATGGTAATTGTTCAGATTAGCTTTTTGCTACAGTACCTAGACTTTACAAATTTAAGTAGAGTACTAGACTGGTGACAAGTTCTTATGAATTTACATTTGAGTTGGCCAGATGTAACCTTAAGTTCTCTGCTAACACTTTCTTTTCTTGTACTTCTCATTCGTGAAACTTTCTTCTGGCTCCATGCTTTCCAGTCAACTTCAATCTTCAAAAATATAAGCGCAATGTCAATTGCTATATTGTGTCCTTTTTATTATTCTTTCTTTGTTCCTGCTCTTTTGTAGTTTTTCTGTTTTCTAATTCTTCTACACCCAGTAACACCTTGTGTCATAGTGGCTTTACTGCCTTGCTTGGAGTGAAATCACTTAAAAAGAAAAATGCAAGAATTTTAACTTGTAATAAGTATTTATATCCAAAAATAAAAATATTATTAATTTTTAAAAATTTTTAATTCCGGAACAATCAGAAATAATCTCAAAATAAATTAAATACTAATTTGCATAAAATAATCACAAAAACATTGCTTATTAACTTTCAGTTATTAGACATTGAATTATGTCACTTGTTGTGATCCATATCTTAACTGATAAATATTTATGAGTGTTCTTAAATCTAAAGATTCTGAAAAACCAGTAAATTTTTGGATCTTGTATACAAATATTTTTACAAAGTAAAATTCTTGCATTAGCCTCAATAAAGTTTCTCAGAGGATTAAATATGCCAGCTAAGATTTTCTTTTGTCTTTATTCATATTCATTCATATATATATATATATATATATATATATATATATCCTATAGTCATCCACAGACAGATCTGTTTCGCTGTATCACAGCTCATCTGTACGGCTTAGACTCCATTGGCTTCCTAATCCAGGATTTAAACCCAACCGAATCGGCATCAATCGGTGATTCTACCCCTAGGCCACGAGCGTCCAGTAGAAGAAAGCAGGCTTTTTAGCGCGTATGAACACGCCCAATAGCTCGAGTGCTCCAATTCATTATTGAATGATATATATATATATATATATATATATATATATATATCAGAGTTTCATTTGTTATGCAATCATCAGGTGCATATTTCAAACTGACAGTTTAATAGATTTGAATTTAAGGTTGCTCAGTGTTTATGGGAATTAAATCTTATAATGTAAAGTTACTGCTTTTTTAATAACAAGATTAAAAATTTTAATATTCTAAGGTTACATGGAGATAAAAAATTTTAAACTTAAAATTAAAATAAAATATAAAAAATATTAAAAAAAATAAAGTGCAGGGACAGGAAATCAAAGGGGCATAAATCATGAAACATATAAATTTAAATATTCAAATATTACATGCAGATAAAAAAATTTTTTTAATTCTAAATAAAATAAAATGAAAATAAAAATTATGAATTCAAAAGTAAAATTTAGAATTAAAATTAAAAATTAAAAAATGTAGGAAGCAAAAACAAAAGGAGTTTAATTGATAATTGTTAAAAGTAATATTGCAGGAGAAAGAAAGAAAGAAAAAAAGGAAGAAAGAAAGAAAAGGAAGAAAGAAAGAAAAGCCCTGACGAGAGAGGGCATCATAGTGGTGCCTTCACAAAACTTACAGGTCACCATGACTCTGCTCAATTAAGTGACAAACTTCTTCACATTAATTATATATATATATATATATATATATATATATATATATATATATATATATATATATATATGCACACTACTGGCCATAATGATTAGGCCACCCCAGTTTAAAAAAAGAAAATGATGTCTTTCATACTATTTTTAGTATTTATTGCCAAGTGGATAATTCTAAATGAAAATAGAATGGGTCTTTTGTTAATACTGTACAATAACATGTGCATCAAATGAACTGTTCTGGTGTCAAATTTTTGTACTCTCTTCCCCATGCTAGTCTCTTCTTATTGACTAGCTGAAGCAAAGGCTTCATGGCTGCCTTGTAAAATTTTGCAAAGTAATAATAACAAAAGAACCATTCTATTTTCATTTAGAATTATCCATTTAACAATAAATATTGAAAATAGTATGAAATACATGATTTTAAAAAAAATGGAGTGGCCTAATAATTATGGCCAGTAGTGTATATATATATATATATATATATATATATATATATATATATATATATGTTATAAATTGGTTTAGAACATGTACATAATTTTTTTATATATGTCCTTGACAATCATATGTTTGTTTCAACGTTTGGTGTCCAACGTTTCTTCAGAAGGAAAATAATCTGCTCCTACACCAAGTCAAGCACTAACCATTAAGATAAAAGATTGAACATGGATAAAATACATTTCGACATTTCGCTGAAAAATATTCCTATCCCGAGCAAACAGGAATAATTTCAGAAGCTGGTCCTAAAAACTGAAGACCTAGTACGAAGAATGACATGGAAAGCGCACTTCTTCATTAAAAGCCATAGAGCTCCAAATAATAACACGTTTGTATTTAAAAACCTAAGAACTGCTCCCCTCACAGACAAATTTATTAACTTCGAAAATGACCTGTTCGAAACCATAAACAAAATAACTTTCCAGAAACAGAAAAATAAATTCCAAAATCACTGAGACACAATAGTCAACAATATACACAAATCAGATAAGGTCCTTGTCAAATCAGACAAAACATCAAATTTCTATAAGATGGACCCAAATGAATACAAGGACCTAATTAAAAAAAAACTCACAAAAAATACAGGAAAATAAACAATGAACACAAAAACCACATAGAAAGAATAAACCAGGATGATAAACTAATTACAGACAAACTGAAAATAAGTGACAGAGTCCCCAAAATAAGTGACAGAGTCCCCAAAATAAGTGACCGAGTCCCCAAAATAGCAACGAAAGAAGCATATGTGCTTTTGAAAGACCACAAACCTGATTTTTACAGAAAATTACCTGCAAGGATAATAAACCCCACAAAATCCGAAATAAGTAGGATAAGTAAAACAATATTAGAGATGGTCAACCAGCAGATAAAAAATAAAATGAAACTAACGCAGTGGAAAGGTACGGTGGACATAATCGAGTGGTTTGAAAAAATTGGTGGAAAAAATAAGGCCACTTTTCTACAATTTGACATTGTGGATTTTTACCCATCAATTTCGAAGAACCTATTTGGTCTCGCACTGGAATTCGCGGAATTCTAGTCAGACATCACAGAGGATGAAGTCAAAATTATCCTGAACTGCAGGCAATCAGTTATAATCCACAACAACTAACAGTGGACTAAGAACTCAAAATAGAACTTTGATTTATCTATGGGTGCCCTGGATTCCGCAGAGGCTTCGGATCTGATTGGATTATTCTTACTGTACAACTTAACTGCACATAAGGAAATCGAAACGGACAAAATAGAACTATATAGGGATGATGGACTAAGGATAATTGATAAATCTACTGGAGGTAAGGTTGATAAAACCAGAAAATTAATCCATAGAGTCTTTAAATCTTTTGGCCTTAACGTAGTGATTAACCACAATATCAAGCAAGTAGACTTCCTAGACATAACATTAGACCTAGTATCGAACACATTCCAACCTTACATGAAAAACAACGCCAACCCAATATATATAAACCCCAACTCTAATCACCCACCATCCATTATTAAGCACATCCCATCATCGGTAGAACATCGCATTAACACACACTCATCCAGTAAAGAAATATTTGATAAGCACAAGGTAATTTATAATAGAATCCTTAATGAAAGGGGGTATAAATCATCAAGCTTTGTCGAAAAATTCAAAAGTCCAAAAAGCAAGAATAGAAACAGAAAAATAATCTGGTATAACCCTCGCTTCAATCAATCAGTTAACTTCAAGCTGGGGCATAAATTTCTTAAATTAATAGAGAAGCACTTTCCCAAAAATAACCCTCTGAGCAAAATCTTCAATAAAAATACCATAAAATTAAGTTATAGCTGTTCCAATAATCTAGAAAAAATAATAAAAATGCATAACACCAAAATATTAAAACTACACAGCAAAATTAAATCCAACACTAATACAAGTCCGTCCCATGATAACAACCTCTGTAACTGTAGAAACCCCAATCAACGCCCCATGACCAATAAATGCCTGACAAAATCTCTGATATATATGTGTTCGATCTCATCCATAGAAAATCCTACAGAGGAAAAAATATATATTGGGAATACCATGAATGTATTTAAAAAGTGCTTTTACAATCACCTCTCATGCTTCAATAACAAAGAAAAACAAAGCAAGACGTCTCTCTCCAAATACTTTTAGAAATTAAACAAACGAAAATAAAACACCTATGGTTAAATGGAAAATCCTCAAACAAGCAAGAACAGCAAAATCTATAAAAGAACCATCTTTTCTTTGCCTTCAAGAAAAAATAGAGATCCTTAAATATATAAATAGTAAAAAGCTTTTAAACCAGAGGCACGAAAACCACAGTAAACTGTAAACACATTAGGGACCTAACCCTACAATCATGCTAGGAAATACGAGGAGTTTGATTAGATATTCTTATCATAAAAGACTAAAAATGCTATAGAAAAATCGATCTAATAAATCCTTAAAGTAAGGTCTAATACCCACAACAACATCTAAATAAATAAAATGTAAGATTAAAAGAAATAAACAGGCTCTCAAACTATAATCTAGGAATAATTAAAAATTAAAGGAAAACAAAT
This sequence comes from Ascarosepion bandense, assembly GCA_037127315.1. Classification (NCBI taxonomy): domain Eukaryota; kingdom Metazoa; phylum Mollusca; class Cephalopoda; order Sepiida; family Sepiidae; genus Ascarosepion; species Ascarosepion bandense. Next base: position 200,273 of record JBBBDQ010028939.1, read on the forward strand.
CGATCCCCTAAATTCAAAATTAAGATTAAAATATACAAATTTAGATAAATTATAAACAACTGATAAAATACAAATTTACATTCGCCCTCTAAAAAATACAAATTTAGATATTTTATAAATAACGTCGCCTAAATACAAAACACTCCACACTTAAATAGATCAAATTACTAAAGTCTACAGCAAAGTTTAATATTCCGAAGGAAAAAAATAGCTCCCAAATTTAAAAAAGAATCAATTTCCTATATTCAAAATTAAGATTAAGAATAATTATATCATACACAAAAATAAATTGTAAGCACATTAAAGATCTAACCCTACAATCATGCTAAAAAATACTGGAAATTTGATTAGATATTTTCATTATAAGGAAAAGAAAAATGTTATAGAAAAAATCGATATAATAAATCCTTAAAGTAAGGTCTAATACCCACAAAAATATCTAATCCTTAAAGAAAGGTCTAATACCCACAAAGATATCTAAATAAATAAAATGAAAAAAAAAATTAAGGTTAAATATACAAATTTAGAAAAATTATAAAAAAACTGACAAAATAGAAATTTGCATTTACTTCCGAAAAAATACAAGTTTAGATTTTTTGGAAACAACTTCGCCTAAATACAATAATACTTGAATAAACACCCCTATCCTGTTAAAATATAAAAAAATATAAAAAACAAAAATAAAATACAAAAATATGCCATACTGAAAAAATCAAAATTAAAAAGAAAAACACCCCACCCCTATCACGTCTCTCTAAGGAACCCTGAGAACAACAGCCTCGCCACTAAATGAAAGAGAATAAATAAAATTTGTCTGGTAACAACAGACACAAATAAATCAAACACTAGCTAAACATGACGCCCACATGAAAAAAACCCCATGCAAACACACAAAACTGACCAAGTAATCAAACCCCTCCACACACCAATCTCTGTGAAGTTCTAACCAAAAGATATACCCGACCAATAAAAAGAAATGTACACTCCAACAGATAATGCCATGAGTCAACAATTTAGCACTTACACACCAAGCTCTTCAAAACTCTAACAGACAACACAAGACAAATTCCTTTCATTATCAATAACCCCAACCAACCTCCCACAACAACAACGAACCAAATATAGGCAGTGAACGAATTCAGTTTTGCTTTTTCCTCCTGAAGAAACGTTGGACACCCAACGTTGAAACAAACATATGATTGTCGAGGACATATATAAAAAAATTATGTACATGTTCTAAAACATAATTTATAATAAATATTCACAGCTCTATACATCATATATCGAGCACTGTTTTAAATGAATGTTTTGGATGAAAAAATTCTTTCTTCGTTCTGTACCCACTCGGATATATATATATATAGTCATCCACATACAAGCCTGTTTTGCTTGTATCACAGCTCATCAGTGTAGCTAAACATCCACTTGCTTCCAGCCAGGATAGAAACTCGACCGATTTGGTGTCAGTTGGAGTGCCTACACCTAAGCTATCGGCGCATGTCTGAGAGAGGTGGAAATTTTAGTGTGTTTTATATACGTGATGTATAACATGCCGGTAGTGGTTGCTGTCTTTAAAATATATACATGAATAATGCCCTGAGGAGTGAGAACATCATAGTGGGGCCTTTACAAAAGTTCACATGATTCTGCTGTATTAAGTGACAAAATTCTCCTCATTAATCCTATATATATATAGCATAAATTTTCTTTAAAACAACATTTAAAAGTATTATTACAGTTAGGTTTATGTTTAAAAATATTCAAAAAACTCTATCGCTTTCTACATCATGTGATGTAAACATCTCCCGACAGACGCTTCTCACGACGAATGCTTCTAGTTTAAATTTTAAAATCATTTGTTTCTGATGAAAGGGCGAGGCCGGTCTGAAATATCAAATATATATATATATATATATATATATAATAATAGAAATAAACAAATACTGTCAAAAAATACATTTTTAAACTTACAACTTTTTAGTAGTTTTTATAATCCTATATTAATCCTGTATATATACTCAGTCACCACAATGAAGTTTCTTTTGTTTTATTTTCCCTTTATTTGTCTCCATTTAAATTTAGGTACGTTTTTGGTTATTGAGTGCTTTTGAGCCCTTCCATATTAATTAACGACATCAGAATGACAAACAACATGCTTGAAGCATGCAGTTCCTCCTTTCTTATCCTTCTAAACCTACACCATAATAATTTCACTGGAAAATACTTTTCTAACTTTTTCATTCTGCACTGGTTTCCTTTTATATCATATTATTATTTGAATATTGAAGAAATTCAATGAAGTCATATGTTGTAAAGAAGCTCGGTGGAAATGTCATTGGCATGAGGAGCATTACACATCCAGCTCACTTCAGGTGAGTTTCAATTACTTTCCAGTCATATCCTTCCTCAGCTTTCAGCTACCTTTATCATAATCATCTTTCCCTTGCTTTTTACCTTTTTATTTATTCTTCTTCAGAATAAACTCATCTCAAATTTGTATTTCTTTATCTAGTTTCCGTGTTTCAGCTTTCAATAAACCTGCTGATGAGTAGGGCTTTGTTTTCAGAGTTTTGATTGCTGTAAGCTATTTATCTGACTGTGTTGGTTTCAATCTCATAAGAACAATTGCTAAAAATGTCTACCTCTGTTTATTTATAGACAAATTCTACAGATGCATTCTTTAATTTTTTCAATAAATGGACCACTTCTTGGTTTGGTCCACCATATTTTTGTTCTTTCTTGTCTTGAGGTCAGAACACTTGTTTGTATACCAGTTAGTAGTAAGCCTCCATCGGTCAGGGTTGACCATGGGCAGCATCCAGTTGTCTGCTTGGCTGGAGCAATCATGTCTGTGACTGTAGAAACCGATGCAGGAGTGACTGTCTTTGTTACAGAGACTCCATCTATGTTTTGTTTCTGGTCTGTTGAAGCTGTCATTTTGCTTCAACATGGCAACTTGTGTCAGTTGCTTCTTCCTTGATCTGAGTTGTTGGGCCAGAGTTCCTCTCCATTTGAGCTGGTTGACTGCTACGATCTTATACCTGCTAACACTATTCTAACTTTGTAAAGGTTTTGCCGTATTACTTTTGCTTTGACTTGCACATATATTTTTTTTGCTTAGTATTATTTTACGCTGTTTCTCTTGTTATTGTTCATTGAAAATTTTTGTTTTGTTTTGTTTATTGGAAATTTTGTCAATTCTCTTTATTGGGCATTTTTACTAATTGTGCTTAAGCATAGCCAATCACTCTACAGGCTGTCTGAGATTGATTAATTGATTTGTTTTCTGGCATTACTACGACACAAGGAATGAGAATGATACACCCCAGTGATTGTAATAAAGGGTTTGGTTCAAAATTCCTAGTACCTGAAGAAGGTTGGAGTGTACAACAGCTGAAATGTTGTACAAATGGCAACAAAGATGAGGACAATAGTCCGAATAATGTAAATACTGTAAATACTACCCCATCTCAGAAATATAGACAAATATTGATTTGTTTTCTATGGCTTATCAACCTTTTTCAGGTTATGTGAAACCAGAATATACTTTTGGATTGTAAGAATTTCTTCTTTATTTTGTTAGATAATAATGGTTTTTATGATACAAGTCTCACATAGCAGGGAGGTGAAGATACGGATTCATACCTTTTCAAAGATTATTAGTGCATAAAGTAGATATACCAAACCTAACAGGAATTGAAACTCTGCTCTCCAATTAACAATTCTGAGCCATTATCCATTTCACCATCTGCACATCCTATGCTTATAATACCTGGTGTTTCAAAACCATTATGCATCTAGTTACTGACCATGCTCACTGTTGCTTAACTTTGGTGATCATATGGGAAGTGGTGCTTCAATGTGAAACAGCCAAGAGTAAGCTACCAGGGCAAATAACAATAGATATACACTACTGGCCATAATTATTAGGCAACCTCAGTGTTTTATAAAAATGATGTATTTCATACTATTTTTTTAGTATTTATTGCAAAGGGAATAATTGTAAATGTAAAGAGCTTCATTCTTTTGTTAATACTGCCCATTAACATGTGCATCAAAGTGAATAATTGTAAATGAAAATAGAATCATTCTTTTGTCAATACTGCACAATAACATGTGCATCAAATGAATTTATAAATATTTAATAATTACCTATAATGCAGTTTCATCAGTAACAGAATAAAGAAAATTTAGGGTGATTCAGACGAGTTCATTATTACTTCCTTACCTTGTAGAATTTTGCAAAGTTATAATAACAAAAGAACCATTTTATTTTCATTTAGAATTATCCACTTGGCAATAAATACCAAAAACAGTATGAAATACATAATTTCTTTTAAAAAACTGGGGTGACCTAATAATTATGAACAGTAGTGTACATAATACAGTACATATTAAGTACATGAATTTGATTTTTTTTGTTTAAAAATCATATTGCTCCAAGCAAGGCATTTTACTGCCACTGTTTTGCAGGGGGTTATATAGGAGGAAAATTATGAGAATGAGTGACAGGTTATAGGCAGTGTCAGGAAGTGGATAAGAGAAGAATAAGAATACTGATGAGAGTGGGGTGGACGGAGAAAGGAGCATGAGAGAGAGGATGCAGGTTAGCGAGATAGGAGATGACCCAAGCAAGACAGTTTACTGCCACTGGTGCACAGGGGTTACATAGGAGGAAAGTTATGAGAAAGAGTGACAGGTTATAGGGGGTGTCAGGAAGTTGGTAAGTGAAAGATGAAAATACTGATGAGAGTGGGGTGGACAGAGAAAGGAGCATGAGAGAGAGGATGCAGTTTAGTGAGATGGCTACTGGCTTTATATTTAAATTCTTGAAGATTGTAGCTGTCGAGGAAGCAAGTAAATGGAAGGGAATTCCATTGGCGGGAAGTGCGAGAAAAAAAGCTGCTGGAGTACAATTTGCGTTTACATTTTATTGATTTCACAGTGGGACTTAGTTGCTAATCTTGTGGCTTGAGTAAATTCATATATGGGAAGCACCAGTAAGCTAAGTTCATCGGCGCATAAGCAGTGAAAGTATCTGTAGAAGAGAAACAGGAAAGCCACATTGTGCAGGTGAGAAAGTGACTGTATCTGAGCTGCCAAGTGGGAATCGATCACATTACAGATTCTCCGTTAAATTTGTCAAGGACCCCTAGGTGGATAGCAGGAGCACCCAACCAGATATGACAGCAGTATTTAATGCATGGGGGAATGGTAGATTTATATACGTGCAGGATTGTTTCAGACAGGAAAAACTTACTGGCCCTAAACAAACAGCCGACTTTCTTAGCAGAGGATTTAGCTATGGATTCTGTATAGTTATTCACTTGTGGTCTGTTGTGAGAGTTAACATGAGGAGGCGCAGTGTTTTGTTTTCAGGGAGACTAGCCTGATCCATGCTAATGGTGGGTAGGAATGATTGTGATGGTTAATAGCAGATTCGTTTTGGAAGCATTAAAATTCACGATTGATTAATTAGTCTTTTTATTATTGCTTATCAACCATTTTCAGGTTATTTAAAGCCAAAACATATTTTAGATTGTAAAAATAATTTTTTTTAGCAACTCTTTGGAGATAGCAATGGTTTTTCAGATACAAGTCCTACTTTCTTTTGCAGATACCATTATGTTTCAGTCAATTCATTTTATGTCTATGTTTTACCCTTTTCAGAAGAGTCATCATCATTTTAAGTGTTATTCTTGCCGCATGTGCATTTTATTGCAACATTTTATTGCAACATTTTATTTATACAACTTTCTTCAGATGTAAAAAATCTATAAAGAAATAAAAGTAACTCTACACTTTTATTTATCTTTCTTTTTGTTCAAAAAAATAATGTAAGCAGAAAATTTAAACATGATATCTACACCAATTGGTTCAGCCCATTTGCAGAAATATCTACCGATCTGCAAGTCATGGCATTCGTTATGGGGTAAGTTAACACATTTATGTTACAATATTTACTGGAATTTTATTTGTACTTCATCATTACCTTAGGAATTTGATTTGCTTTTTAGTTTCTCTTTGAGAGCCCTGAAATATCTCACTGTCCACATCAATCTTATACCTCTTATTCGTTAAAATTTGACCTTGGAAATAAAGCTTCCTTAATATCAAACAATTTGTTTTGGTAATTGCCTCAAACGTTTTATGTTAAAATATATTACTTTATAAAGAGAGAACTATTTACACAATAATCAAAGAAATAATTGAAAATGGTAGAAAGGAGAAAGAATAACTTTGAAGAAATAAGAAAGAACAAGAAAAAAGAAAAAAAAAGCAAACATAAAAATGAACATGACAGAGATTAACACTAAAAAGCAAGTGAATATGAAAGACCTATTTACAGAACAATATTTAAAGTGAAATAAAAAATAAAGAACAGTATAAAAAAGGAAGAACTATTTACAGATTAGTAGGCAAAAGAAGAACAGAAAGAAAAACCTATTTACTGGACAGTATTTAAAGAGCAATAAAAATAAAGAAACCTGCAAAAAAAGGAAGAACTATTTACAGAGTAGTAGACAAAAGAAAAATAGAAAGGAAGATCTATTTACTGAACAGTATTAAAAAAGAAAGAAAAAATAAAGAAAAAAAAAGACAAAAGATCTATTTACTGAACAGTATTAAAAAAGAAAGAAAAATAAAGAAAAAAAGACAAAAGATCTATTTACTGAACAGTATTAAAAAAGAAAGAAAAATAAAGAAAAAAAAGCGAAAAAGACAAAAGATCTATTTGCAGAACAGTTTTAAAAAGACAAAGTAAAAACTAAAGAAAAGTGTAAAAGAATAAAGCAATGATTTACAGAATTCTCATTTCTTCTTCTTCTTTTATGTGCCATGTCCTTTCAGGACGTAGGCGATCATGGCTTTCCACATCTCCCTGTCCCTGATGGCTCTTAGTACGCATTCTCCTATTGCACCATGCAACCCTCATTGCGTCATCCACCTGATCAGGTCCTTCAAATATGTTATCCACTGCTTTCCTCTCTTTCTTTTTTTCCCTGTATCTGGCCTGTTAATAACAGGTTCTCCAAGCCCTCTTTTCTCATTGCATGTCCCAGGAACTTCAGCCGTCTCTTCCTGATGCTCAGTATTAATTTCCTTTTCATCTTCATCATTTCCAAAACCTCATCATTGCTCACATGCTCGGTCCATGATATCTGCAGCATTCTTCTGTAGAACCACATTTCAGCTGCTTCAAGTTTTTTCTTCATCTTTGATGATATTGTCCAGCATTCATTGCCATATTGAAGAGCCGACATCACATAGCAATCCAGTACTCTCTTCTTTCTTTCTAGCGAAATTGTACTGTTTCTTAATACTTTACTCAACTTCTGGAATGCTTTCTTCGCCATGCCAATTCGCTTTCAGATCTCATTGTCACACTTTCCGTCTTCTGTTAGAACACTTCCTAGGTATTTAAATGTCTGTAGCTGCTTGATTTTAGACTCCCTCACCTGTAATTGGCATTTTAGGCCTACCCTTTTTGCTGATGACCATGTCTTCGGTTTTCTTGTAGTTTATTTGTAGTCCTTTCTTGTCACTCATTTTTTCTAGGGTGTGGAATTATCATCTCTATTGGGTTCTCAACTCAGTTGTTATTATCCCAGTGTTTCACCTCACTTGCTTGTCAATCCATGAAACTTTCAGGCAATTTCAAACTAAACTCTTTATTTAATTTTCATGGATAAATTGTTCTTATTCTGCTGTCTATGTCTAGGGATATCTTGTCTTGTTCTTATTTATTTCTGCTCAGTTATTGCTTACTTTTTCCCCACTGAATCTGTACTGCTCTACCCAGGGATTGAACATACAATTACAATCCACAAGGCTATTGTCACATAGAACAATCCTAAGTCTATACCTTGGAGCCTAAAATCTAATATGCCTCCCTACCACTGATATTGCTGCTGCTGCTGCTTTTGAAGCTTTACTCTCATTTCTTATTCCTTATTTAGCAACAGCTTCCATATTGTATGTGTTTCTATGCTAGGCCTACTCAGATATGTGCTGATTCTTTCAGATATCTGACAACCAACTGTTTCATATTTTTATTTAATTGCAATAGGACTAGGTATTGGGAATTTCTCAATTTTAATTGGTAACAATATTGTGACGCTGGCGAGAAGAAAGGAACACAAACACAGATGAAAATGTTATAAACTTGTATTGACAGGAAAAGAGAGAAAAGAAGAAAGGATAGTCTCTTGCAAGCAGTCGGGTTTGCGGAACTTATCTGAAAGATGCGTCCTTTTAACAGTTTATATTTCCTGTGCCGTTATGGCTGGGTTGCAGAAATAAACCCATGACTTCAGTGCTTCAGTTACTGTCAAATCCCCTCACATATCCTGGGTCTAGAAGACAAAGAGCAGACGGGGATGAATTGTTTGTAAGGTCCCAACAAGCAAAAGAGGAAGGGAATTTTTAAAACCTGCTCACGTGGGGAGTTTGTTGAAAATCTAAAAAGGTAGCCCGTGATTGGTTGTTTTTAATCCAATCATGGGGCACCCAGTTGCTGACTCTGTAATAATTTCTATATTCTCCCACAAAACAAAATTGCAATATGAAATCATTTCAGCATAATCTTTCACATAGTAAAGTTGATTTTTTAAGGCAAAAATAGCCAAGGATGAAAAGTTCACAGAAAAGTTGATTTTGTTTTTTAAAGTCTTCAAATTAAAATGTAGAAGGAGTGAAGATTTGTTTTCATGTGGAACTCCAACTTTGAAAGAAGTGAGTGTTGTATTTTATTTTGTATGTAAAGAAATTCTTACTTTGGTGCACTAATAGGACTATAGAAATTTCATCCTTTCATTCATATAATACAATATCATTAACACTTGTTTTCTTTCTTCAGTAACATGTACCCTATAAGCTAAGGTATGTGAAGACTATAAGTTTTAAATACAACTGAATTTAATAGTATATATAGGGATTATTGGGGGAGTTTTTATTACCTTTTAAATTTTAAATCCTTTTGCGACATTGTTTTATTGCAACATATGCACTTTTAGTACCTGGTACATCATTAGTGACCTTTGATTTTGCAACATCAATTTTCCTATCCCACACTCCCTTCAAGTCCGGCATGATTCTGGTCAGTAGGAACATATCTGAATTTTCTAGGTAAAGATTTCTTTTCTTTCAGTTCCTCAATCATTTGTTAGATGTTCTTTAGTCTGTTTCTCACAAACTGGTTCTTGGTTTTAATGTTGTCAGACAAAAGCCATGACAACACAACCTGTGCATCCACTGCTATGACTACATCTTGGATCTTGATTTGGGAGTAAGCTTTCAACAGAGGCAGAAAACACTTGATGGCCAAAAACACAGCCAACAATTCAAGCGTGGGTAAGCTTTTAGGCTTCATAGGAGCCACCTTAGCTTTTGAAAATAACAGGTAGGACTCGTCATTCTGTAAGCTACAAACTGCAAAACCATAAGCCTTTTTAGAGGCATCACAAAATATATAAAGATTGGCAGGGCCATCTTCACTGATTACAAATCTAGGGAATTGCAATGAATCCAGCTTGGCAAGGTCACGCAATAAGACAGACCATATGGTCTGAAATTCTTCTGACACAACATCATCCCAGTCTAATTTCTGAAACCACAAATTTCTCAAGAGCATTTTGCCCCTGATAGTAACGAGTAAACACAAAGATAGTGGGTCAAAAATCCTTGCAGTTTGGGCTAATATGCCTCTTTTAGTATTAACAGATTGGTCAGTAGGTGACCCTGAAATCTGAAGAGTGTCTTCTAGTGTGGAATATTTATACCCTAAAACCTTTTCAAGTTGAAAACCATATTCTATAAATGTCTGATCTTTTATCATTAAGGTTTTAAGTTTCTCACAATTCGTATTCCATGATCTAAGGTTAAAATGACCCTTTTCCATCTGATAATTTGCCGTTGTGGATAGGTCTGATAGCATGTCAACAGAGTTACCGGTTTTGATTAGGTTGTCTACATAGAAATTTTTCTTTAACATGTCAGTGCAGTTATCAGCAGGAAACATATAGGCATGGTGCTTTATTATAAAATTCAAAATGAAGGGGCTGGCATCAAATCCAAAAAGGAGCGTGGTATGTCTAAAACAAACCATCCTATTCCCTTCCTTTATAAAAAAACAAAACTTGTTACAGTCCTCGATAGATCCAATTTTGATCATAAGGAAAGCCTTACGAATGTCTGCTAACATCACATATTTGTTAGACCTAAATAGCAACAACAACTCTAACATATCTCCCATTAAATTTACGCCCGGGTAAGCAGCTTCATTTAGAGAATATTTCCCTTTAGTCTTCAGGGAGCAGTTAAAAATGGGTTTAATTTTTGTGGTAGTTTGCTCATCCATCTTGAAGACAGGTCTATGGGGTAACCAAACATGTTTTGAAAGCTCCTCAGGTGCCACCTCAATACGTTCAATGATACCTTCCCGCTCTTGCTGGTGGAAAACCTCGACATAGTCATGGAGTAATTTTTGTTACTTGAACTTGTTAAGTCAGTCAGTCAGTCAGTTAAGTGCCATACGTGATACACGCTTGGCCAATCATGTCTCGAAAGAGTGCATCTCAAGTGCATTTGAGTGCATCTCAAATGTACAAAATATAATAAATATTATATAGGGATCAGCCAAGTACTAAACAATAAAAAGCAAAATCAAATTATCAGACAGCAGAAAACTCTTTGTATCACAAAACATCTTTTAATGCAATCAAGGTAAATTCAATATAAAAATCACTGTCTTAAAACAATCTTTCAGGGAAATAAATTTCTCAAGTCTAATAGCTGTTATTGCTCTTGCCAGCATTGATAGGAGCTTTCTTTTCAGTTGCAATTCAAAAAATCACTGTCTTAAAACAATCTTCCAGGAAAATAAATTTCTCAAGTCTAATAGCTGTTATTGCTCTTGCCAGCATTGATAAGAGCTTTCTTTTCAGTTGCAATTCAAAAAATCACTGTCTTAAAACAATCTTTCAGGAAAATAAATTTCTCAAGTCTAATAGCTGTTATTGCTCTTGCCAGCATTGATAGGAGCTTTCTTTTCAGTTGCAATTCAAAAAATCACTGTCTTAAAACAATCTTTCAGGAAAATAAATTTCTCAAGTCTAATAGCTGTTATTGCTCTTGCCAGTATTAATGTGAGCTTTCTTTTCAGTTGTATCTTTTAAAATCTTTCTCTTAAAACAATCTTTCAGGAAAATAGGTTTCTCAAGTCCTGTAGCTCTTATTGCTTTTTCCAGTATTGATGGGAGCCTCCATTCTTAGCCTTTTTGTTAAGATGTGTAAAAGTTTAAAATATTGATTATGTTATTATTTTCTCTTTGAGTTACATATGCTGTCCATTTTAGTTGTTGCTGCTGTTGGTAGTCCTCAAGTGATGTGTGCTTTTTTATTTGGTTTAGTTCTTTGTTTGTGATTCTGTAGTGTCAGTCCACAAGATTTGAAGAAAGATGGTCTTCACTAAGATCCAATGACTTCACTCACTGAAAGCCATTTTTAATCATTGATGAAGATAATCCTTTTTTTTATTATTTCACCCCAAGATGATAATGCTACTAGAACCCAAGGGGTTATGGGGAGTGATAGAGAATGAAAAGACTTTATTGAGGAGAATAGACAATTAAAGATCATGATTTAAGAAGACAGAAGATGGCGAATGGTGCTGCATTTAAATTATGTGGAGAAAGGACAATATGTTATATAATATTAATAATATAATAGAGTCATAGATAATTTTCAGATGTGCACATGAAATAAGCTATAAAAAGTGAAAACATTTTTTATATATCCTAATATATAATAATAATATAAATAGGCATTCCAGTCTTTAGATGTGTACATGAAACAGGTTTTGGAGTAAAGCTCTCTAAAAAGAGAAAACAATTTTGATACATCCTAATATTTAGTAATAATAGTAAAGTTTTTTTTTTTTTATAAGCGTTTCACCCCGAGCAATGCATGTCACTGCCACTACTGTGCAGGGGGCTACGTAGAGTGGAGAAAGGCTGGTTAAATATAGGAAATAACAGAGGGTGGGTGATAGGCGGGTGAGGATACCGAGAATGAGGGTTGGGTAGATGAGAGTGTTGTGAGAATAGTTGGGAGTTAGTGTGATAGGAGGTGTCTATTGACCCTACATTTAAACACCTGTAGATTGTAACTGTCGGGAAAGCAGACTTGTGGAAGGGTGTTCCACAGGCGGGAAGCGCGAGAAAAGAAGCTGTTGGAGTAGAATTTACGGTTACATCTTATTTGTTTAACTGTAAGAGGGTGGGAAATAGTCTTTATATATGTAAGTGAAATATCAGTCAGTTAAATACCATACGTGATACTTGGGTAATCATGTCTCCTTTGAGACATGACTGACTAGGCAGATGATTTTCTTATTGCAAGTTGCAATTTCTTTCCATGGCAGATCGGTTGCCTACCAAGTCTATAGAACCAAATCTGTCCTGCTATTCCACCCATAGCTGGAGGGAGAAGAGATGGGATCCTACCTAGCCCAAGAGTATTTGCATTTAAGCGAATGCAACAAATTTAAATGGAATTGATGAAATATAAATGAAATATCAGTTAAGTGCCATATGTGATACATGCTTGGGTGATCATGTCGCAAAAGAGACATGACTGACTGGGCAAAATATTATCCCGCAGTAGGCTGCCATTACTTTCTGCAGTAAAGTGGTTGCCAGTCAAGCCTATAGAACCCAATCTGTCCTGTTATTTAACTCATAACTGGAGGGAAGTGATGGATTAATACCTTTCCCAAGGGTATTTGCATCTAAGCGAATGCAAGAAATTCAACTGAAATTTGAATTCAGCTCCCTGATTTGTTAATATCCACTGCACCCCAACACACATTTTGTTCAAAAGATGTGTTAAAAAGGAAAGTATATTTGATACACTAAAAATATCATTACAATATTAATAAGAAAGGGGATCTCTAGATCATCTTTATAGTTGTGTAGAGGAAATAAACATCAGAAAAAATGTTTGAATAAAAAGGAAATACTACTACTACTCCTATTATAACAATAATAATAATCATATCTATATATTAATATGCTATGTTTGTTGTGTGTGTCCTACTAATCCTATTAAACACAGACAGTGCTGAGCATCTGAGAGAGACATAAAAAGAGACGGAGACATGGAGACGAAAAGAAAAGAAAGTTGTAGAGAGACAAAAAGTGATTGTAACACAGAAAAGATTGGATGAGGTCATACTTAACCCTAAGTGACTGTTTGAAGTGGATGTGCATTGTGGTGCATTGGATATCAGCTCGGAACGAGAAATCGGGGAGTCGAGTTCGAATTCCAGCTGAATTCATTGCATTCACTTACGTGCAAATACCCTTGGGAAAGGTATTAATCTGTCTATTCCTTCCAGTTGTGGGTTAAATAACAGGACAGATTGGGTTCTATAGCCTTGATCAGCAACCAGTCTACCGCAGAAAGCCATGGCAACCTACTGCGGGATAATCTTCTGCCCAGTCAGTCATGTCTCTTTCGAGACATGATCGCCCAAGCGTGTTTCACATATGGCACTTAACTGACTGACTGACATGCAGAATTAAAGACTTGTTTTATTTTCAATATATATATATATATATATATATATATATATATATTGAAAATAAAACAAAATATATATATATATATATATATTAAAACCCACTGTTCATTTATATACTTTTATAAAGAGTGCTCAATACAAAGTAGAGCTTAATATTGTAATTTTTTTATTACAATGGTTTATAAAAGCATTATATCACTACACAAAAACTTTCATGTTTCAGAACAATACTGTTCTTCTCCAGGTGATATTTTAAAATAAATGGTTTGGAAATAAATGTTGAAAATGATTTATTGAGAAAATATAAGATGAATTTATAGTTATTTAGAAAATTAGAGAGTGGTATTTTAAGAATATGTTTGTAGGTGTGTCTATATTGTTCAATCAAAAATGAGAATTAGGTTGAACTATGAAGTTGAAGATTTGGGTTACATGGTAGCCTGACATAGTAACCTGATGTCATGGCATGACTCTTTTTAATTTTGTCTGGGTAAGATACATAGTCGGACCAAACATTATTTAAATGGGTGGGCAATAATTTTTAACAGCAGGTTGAATTTCAGGTTTTTTTTTTAATTTGATTTTGTACTACTTCATGAGTTAAAAGGGCTGGAATGTTTAAGCTAGAATTAGAATTAAATATTTATGTCATACTAAGGTGTATTGTAGTTATGAAAACCAAATAAAAATTGTGTGGGTCATTTATTTTACTATTATATTACATTCCTCGCCCACCCATTTTCCAAAATGTTCACCTAAGAACATTTTAAGCGCAACACCCTCACTCTCCTCCCCATGCCACACAAGCCCGACAATTGTATAAAACATGTGCACGCCAAAACAACAAACATGTGCATGCCGAAACAAAAAAAACAACAAAAAAAATATATAGGGGAGCCTACATCAGCAACCCAACAATGTTCGTATCCATCTTGAAAATTGTTCTACCAGCTTGATGTTTCATTGTTCTTTTTTTTTTTTTTTTTTTAATATCCATTTTCACAGAATTGGGCAAAGTTCTTAAAAATGTTCATTTTCTTTCTCGACTCCGTCCATAAGCGTAGACTCCTCGATGCATAACCACATGATCATTAGGTGGTAACCGCGCCCCAGTTTCCAAACTAACATCGAGTAAATGACCTTTGACTAACACCATGCGTGCCTCTGCTCGAGTTTATTGTTACACATGTAACCTCATTTAATTTAATTTAATTTCAAACATACTATGTTTGAACACAGAAAAATGGCCATTATCTGCCGTCCATATCATTCATAGTCTGACCAAGAAATGTTCAATAGAAAATGAAGAAAATTACCCTGATTCCAACGTTAATCCACATGCAATTTACTTGTGGAGGATTAGAGGTTTCATTTATTTGAATTTAGTCTAAAACAATGGACCCGTGACTCGTAGTTCCTTAGTTTGTACAATGTTTTCTATTCCTTGAACTACTTCCTCTGGATTCGAATCTAAGCATACCTGATTTGTTGACACCTCTCTGTTTAACGCAGAGACATTTGCGTGTTGAACACCCGTTGACCCCGGAGTACTATTCACAACGGATAACTCAATTTCCTTTCCCGAAGCACTGTTGCTTCTTTTACACTTAAAAATCCGCTTCCTAGCTATTATTCCAAGGATTATCATAACACCGACCATGCCAGCAATGACCCCTATCATCAACCTCCTCGGGAGTTCCTCACATCCTTCACTAAATCTCTCCATATTTATCTGTTCCAAGGTATTTACTAGTTTGTGGATAGGAATCTCCTCCATATCGCGCAATTCTACCGGCATGGTGTCCACTGAAAAATTGGGAAATTTCTGCGTAATTGGGGACCAACCCACTGAACCAGAGACGTATAATTTACTTTATGCTTTAGATACTATTAATAATTTTCCACGTTTGTATCTTTCTTTTTGTTCCGATCAACTGTGGAATCTGCAGGTCTATCCGTGTCAATATAACGTTTTCAGAAATTAATATATCTTCAAAAGATATTTCCCAAGTCACATAAATGAAAATTCACAGAGGATGTTGAATTGATGGGAACCTGCACAAAAGCATAACTCATAAACATAGAAATGTAAATCATTTTGTAGTGTACAGTCATCGAAAAGAAATCCAAAAAAAGAAAACCTAACACTGCACAACCCAACGAAAACATTGTTATCAACAAGTTAATCCAATTATCCACTTTAAAGAGTAGAAGAAACTTCCTTTACATGATTTTACATTTCACTTACTCAATAAAAGTAAGATTAATTAAGCAACATACCAGTAAACTCACTTCACATATATGGTAAAATATTAGCAAAAAAAATAAATCATTAACTCAGATGTTTTATACTTACAGATAGGTAAATATCTCAACTTTCTTCCTCCCATCAACCCCAAACCTATGCGCTCTCCGCTACTGCTCTCTGCACCCCCTCCGTTCTACCCTTAATGTGTTCCACTGAACAATCCACCTTTTTCAATTCTAGGGTCAGATCGGCAAAAGTATGCATTTTTTTTTTTTTCTAACTAGACTTATAACCACGAGCAGAAAACACACACACTATCAAATCAAAGAGTCACCTACCTTGGCTGACGTCTATTAGTCACGCGGCTGCTATATATTTTCGTCTTCTTTTTTTTCTTTCTATCTGGTAGTTTTAAGTCCGTTGAATTTTCAATCGTCGCCGTGGTAACCAGCTCGTATCTATCTGTTTTGTTGTCTCAAAACAGCAAGTCACTTAGGCACCAAATAAACAAGTCTGTTGTATATCAACAAACAACAAACACGCATATATATAAAAAATATGAGTTATATTTTTATTAATGACGATGAACCGTGTAGCCTAGCGAACAGAGAGTGAGAGAGCGCGCTTCTAAGGGTTGACGGGAGTGTCGTCTGTTGTGTCTCTCTCTCTCCTGCTACTCTGGTCTGTCTGTCCGGACTGTCTGGTGAAATCCGTGCGCCGAGGTCTTTTTATAATCTCCAAACCGGGACTTCCGGATTTTGCCTCGTCCACGCACGTCCACGTAATTCTCAGAGACACCTGTTCTGTTTGCCTCTTGTAGCCATTTCCGCTACTGCCGGAAATAAGGTCAAACAAACATCCGTTCCTTTCAACGACCGGAAACGCCCCCACTTGCATCCCTTCCTCGGGTGGGGCCAGATTATTATATTACACTGGAGCTCAGACTCTTTGGACGTTGGCATGAAAGACTAAAAAGCAATAGTTGTTTCTAGTTAAAGCAAAACCATAGACTGAAAGAAAAATGAATGAATGTAAGTCAAATTTTGATTTCCTGGTATCGATATCAAATAAGTTTTTTTCATTGTAAACTGAATTTTCAAGGCTAAATAAGTCCTCTGAGTAAATGGTATCATGGCTGAGACTAAGAACTACAATGATACCTACTTAGAGCCAAACCTGAAGCAAAAACTAAAAGAAAAGGGGTGAATACATATAGACATACAGGCAGATAAACAGACACACACACAAACATCTTGCCTTTTATATATATATATATATATATTATCAATTTTCTGTACTATTGTAAGAACTGCAACTTTGAAACTTCTGAATATCATTTCTTATGTCTTTGTTTATGAGTGTATGACATTTGATTAAAATCGGACCACTCCTTCTATAACCCGATTTTTTCGATTATCGATTTTCAATATTTATCGGGGGTATCTCAACACAAAACCTAGCTAAGAACACTCACAGATGCTTATAGTACAATTGTGTAAATTTTCAAGAAAATCGGTTCAGCCGTTTCAGGGTCTATAGGGAATGGACACACACACACACAGACACACATACACACACATACACACACACACAGACAAAATTCCATTTATAAATAAGTTTAGATTTGTTATTACAATGATTTATAAAAGCATTATATCTTGACACAAAAACTTTCATCTCTCTTTCTGTGTCACTCTGTATGTCTCTCTCTCTCTTTCTGTTTCACTATGTCCCTCTCTCTGTCTCACTCTTTATGGTCCTCTCTTTTTCTTTCTCACTCTCTATGTCCCTCTCTCTTTCTCTTTCACTCTCTATGTCCCTCTCTCTTTCTGTCTCACTCTTTATGTGTCACTCTCTCTTTCTGTCGCACTCTTTATGTCTCTCTCATTCATTCTGTCTCACATTTTTGCAGTTGCAGTTCAAATTTTTGTTTATAGTGAATGTCTTTGTGGGGTTTTCAAAAGTGTAGCTGGTTTTTTTTTTCTGCAATGATATCACATAATAATATATATATCACATACAATGGTACATATATATATATATATATATATATATATATATATATATTACGCTCTCACACCCTGATTGAGCACTCTGGAAGAAAGGTACACTTTGAAAAACAGTAGCCACTCTAGCGTGTATGCATCACTCATTCAGTAAAAATGAATTTGAGCACTCTTGCTATTGGGCGCATAATATGATATGCGCTAAAAAGACTGCCGTCTTCCACTGAATGCCCCGTGGCCCAGGGGTAGAGTCGCTGACTGACACCAAATCGATCAGGTTTCGAGCCTGGGTTGTGTAGCAATCGGAGTCTAACCGTACTGATGAGCTGCGATATAGCGAAACAGAGCTGTCTGCGGATGACAATATATATATATATATATATATATATATTGGCTATATATTTGTCTTTTATGTCTGTTCTTTAATCAATCAATGAGGATCCATTTTTTTTTATATCCAAGGAGCTAATTGTGCTAATGGTGTTAAAATTTTGGTTAGGGTACTGGTTAGTTTATATGGCATGCTAACCATTATAATACTGGTACTTTTGGTAATCCATTGGCTGTGGGTGTTTTCAGTTAATGTTTAATTAGTTTTAATCAAGAAGAATACACATAAAAACCAAGTATATGGCTAATTTAGTTTTGAATAATTTGATTTGATCTGTTATATTCAGTTGAGGATTTTCTAAAAATTGGTGCAGAAATTATTTGCCACACGCACATTATGGAAATTATGAAATAATATTCCTCTATGGCAATTGTAACGTTTTTTAATTTTAAATTTAATACAAAAACCCTTAGAAAGTGAAATATATTGACTTTATTTTATAACATTCTTAAAGATAATGAACACGACAATAGGTGACTGCTAAGTGCCACAATAACACATTCATTCTGCAACCATGGCAAAGACTGCTGTGTTAAATATTTGTTGCTGCGATATTTTGGTCAGTGCAGATTTTGACATGAAATGTATTTGAGCTCAACAACACAGATGTGTTTTAAGATTTGAAAAAATGGGGACTGTTTGAAATGCCAAGCAGGTGCAAAAAGAATATGCAGTTGGATATAAAATTTTTTGTTTTGACTGGTGAGGTCAGAAAGGGTTAGTTCCTGCAGACAAAATTTATACTGGAAAACAGCTGTCAGTAGAGAACAAGTGACGTCTAACTGACGGTTGAGTTTAGAGAGTTGACAATCAGTTGTGGAGAACATTCGAGTTGTCGACTCCATGTGTGCTATCCGCCAACTAAACACCAACTCCACCACACATGTTAAAGAAAAGAGAATGATAATAAAAATATATTTGTTATATGTCCGTGCCAATGTTTTTATAAAAAAAGCCAAGAAGATCTTCAATTTTGGGTCCCACTTATTTTTCATCAAAGTGACATATGTACTCAGAAGAAGCATAAAACAAGCTGAACTTGATTTGTGCAAATAAGGTCATAGATATAGAACACTTTCCAAACATTTAAATGTTCCATGATCAACAATGTGTAGCATTAAAAAGAAGTAGAATGAGACTCATTGTGTTGAGAATAACTTCAGGAATGGCAGAAAATTGTTAATTTCTGAGAGAATAGAAAGAAAAATTGTTAGAGATGTCTCAAAGTTGCTTTCATTGAGTAGGACTTAAAACTTGTAGGAAATTTAGCACCTTCCAAAAAAGAAATTGAGTTATGGCAGATGAACAAAGACAAGACATTTGAACAGTTTCAAAATTCATGCTTTATGTAAGAAACTAGCAGTATAGCCTGACATTGCTCGGGTGCAATGAAAGCTTTAAAACTAATCCATGGTCCTGGAGATCAGACTCTTTGGATGTTGGCACGAAAGACTAAAAAGCAATAGTTGTTTCCAGTTAAAGCGAAACGGTAGACTGAAAGAAAAATGAACGGATCTAAGTCAAATTTTGATTTCCTGGTATCGATATCAAATAAGTTTTTTTCGTCGTAAACTGAATTTTGAAGGCTAAATAAGTCCTCTGAGTAAATGGTATCATGGCTGAGACTAAGAACTACAATTATACCTGTATAGAGCGAAACCCGAAGCAAAAACTAAAATAAAAGGGCTGAAAAAAATACAGGCATACAGGCAGATAAACAGACAGACACACAAACATCTTGACTTTTATATATATATATAATCAATTTTCTGCCCTATTGTAAGAACTGCAACCTTGAAACTTCTGAATATCATTTCTTATGTCTTTGTCTATGAGTGTATGAAATTTGATTAAAATCGGACCACTCCTTCTATAACCTGATTTTTTCGATTATGGATTTCCGATATTTATCAGGGGTACCTGGACACAAAGCCTAGCTAAGAACACTTGCAGATGCTTATAGTACAACTGTGTAAATTTTCAAGAAAATCAGTTCAGCTGTTTCGGAGTCTATAGGTAATGGACACACACACACACAGACAAAGTTCCATTTATAAATAAGTTTAGATACATCATACAATAAGAACTAGAAAAAGAATTTCTAAAAATGTATTACTTTAGCAGTTAAAGTCAAGGCATCAGGAACAAAATCTAAATGCATATATCTGTTTGAAATTGATTGAACCCTTATCAGAATGCTGTTCATAATATTCTTCCAAAGGCTGCTTGTCTTTTATTAATCCGGCTTGTTTGTGGCTAACATTGCCTGTTCTCAAAGAAAATTATAACACATCTGATCAGTTCACTGATCTGGAAGCCTCTTCTTTGGTATCTCAGGTTTGGCAATCAAATTCTTTTTGCCGTCCAAATTTTCGTCCAGCTCCTCATCACCAAAAAATGAACCCATCTATAATCAGTAGGTCTTATCACTGAAATGGGGTAGCCTATATTTCTTTATATTCTTCCATCACATATGCAGTTCAGCGTTCTTTTGCATGTTTCCAGTACATAAAATCAAATATAAAGAAGTCAGTTTTCTTTTTTTTTTGTGTGTGTGTACAATATTTGGAATATAAATATAAAATCAATTCTTTTATTAATAAAATAAGCATATATTCTTTTCAACAGATCAATAACAAAAAAGGAAAGGAAAAGAAAATTGTTAGTGTAAACATCAAGATAGTTTGGTGTTTATTTGACAGTTAACTTTTTAGAACTATTTGCTAAGTATAACGGTCCTGGGCATGACAGTAAACTGCATCCGGCAGCAAGGCCTCTGATTGGAGAGGTTGTGATGAGCATGGAACCACCTTTTAATTGCTGTTGTTCCCGGGTCCACCCTGGCCCGGAGTGGTAATACCTGTTGGGGTCCCAGCTATGGGCAGGTAGTTAACCCCTAAAGTGGGGTTAAAACATTGTGAAAGTATAAAAATACACTTTTATAGAAATATATACATAAAAATAGACTTTTACAGAAAAATATGCATTTTTGAAGTAAAAATATTACCAACAATACATTTTTGAAGAAAAAATATTACTATAACACAAAAATTATTCTCAGAAAAACATTTTTGAATACAAAACTAGAAGACATTTTCAATTTTCTAAAATAAAAAAAAAGAATAAAAACAAAAACATTTCATTAAAATCTGACTAAATCAACTTTTTCACTATAACTGAACATTTAAAAAAATACCTTATAACTCCACCTTTTTGGTATTAAATAACCTGCAAAGGTTGATATGCCGTTAAACAAAACTCAAACTCAAAACTAAGTATACTTCACTGGGTGTGAAATATCAATAACAAGACTATCATATGTTCTTCAACATTATTATGGCCAGGACTGAATAAATGTATAAGTCCCCAAGGACACATGACTTAGTGGATATAGATGTTGGTTAGTTCCAGTGACTTAACCCAAAGTGTTGTGAGTTCAATACCAGGCTACAGCATTATGGAATAAGTAACGAAGAGTTAGGTTAGATAAAGATAATTCATGACTACCAAAAAAAAGCTTCACACAAGAAATGAGAATAATATAGCCTAGTGATTGTAATAAAGTGTTCAGTTTGAAATTCCTAGCATCCAAAGAAGGCCAGAGAGTACAAAGGCCAAAATGTCATACAGATGGCAACCAAGATGAGGAAAATAGTCTAAATAATGTAGTGTAAATACTACCTCATCTCAGAAATATAGAGAAATGTATAAGTATCCTGTCCTTTTTTAGAGACTTGTAAATTTGTTAAATCAGTTCAAATTATAGATATAGATCATGAGCTTATGTGCTGTATGTACACAATAAATTTTATCTAAACTTATTTATCACCCGTGTCTATTGAACAGGTGTAGAGGCTCATCACTTGTTCCCTGTTTAGGATGTGGTTTCCGGCTTTCTTTTTTCCAATCTTTTCACTTTTATGTGGCCCCCTTCATATCAGTGGCATTACCACCTTGCTCGGGGTGATATGATTAAAGAAAAAAAAAATGGAACTTTGTGTGTGTGTGTGTGTGTGTGTGTGTGTGTGTGTCCGTTACCTATAGACTCCGAATTTTCTTGAAAATTTACACAGTTGTGCTATAAACATCTGCAAGTGTTCTTAGCTAGGTTTTGTGTCGAGGTATCCCCAATAAATATCAAAAATCGCTAATCGAAAAAATATATATAAAAAAGGCAAGATGTTTGTGTGTGTGTCTGTTTATCTGCCTGTATGGCTATATTTTTTCAGCCCTTTTATTTTAGTTTTTGCTTCGGGTTTGACTCTAAGTAGGTATCATTGTAGTTCTTAGTCTCAGCCATGATGCCATTTACTCAGAGGACTTATTTAGCCTTGAAAATTCAGTTTATGATGAAAAAAACGTATTTGATTTCGATACCAGGAAATCAAAATTTGACTTATATCCATTCATTTTTCTTTCAGTTTACGGTTTGACTTTAACTGGAAACAACTATTGCTTTTTAGTCTTTCGTGCCAACATCCAAAGAGTCTGAGTTCCAGGACCATGGATTAGTTTTAAAGCTTTCATTACACTCGAGCAACACCAGGCTATACTGCTAGTTAAACAATAAATGTGATATTCTACCATTGTTAAGGCAATTCAAGCAACGGCTACAACAATTAAAATGACAATCATTTCTTTGTCATTGGCATTTTTATTCATGACACTAAATTTTATTGTTTATTCATTGTAGGTTTTAATTGTATTGAACTACATTTATACTTTGATGAGTGATTACTTTTATTAGTTAGTTCAGTTGATTCATATAATTTTTTCTATGTCAGCCTATCATCATGAGGCAGAGCAAATGTTTAAGGGTAATTTGTTTTCAAGACAGAATAGCTTAAAAAAGATCCTACTGTGAGTTGAATTTTAATATAATGGGTCTGAGAGTAATTACAACCAAAGTGTGACTCCACACTCTTTAAGTCCTGTTAAAGGGGCCTCATCACCAGATTTAATTTAAAGTCTTAACTAGGACTGGACTGATGTCTGAATGGATGCAGTTTAAATGCTTACTCAGAACTGGATTTATGAATGGACTGGTCATAAATGATCATTAAGAGATGGATACAGTTTAAAGTCTTATCCAGGACTGGATTTTTTTTTTTTAATCATATCACCCCGAGCAAGGCGGCAAGGCCACTGGTGTGCAGGGGGTTACATAAGAGTGAAAAGATTGGAAAAGAGAAAGCCGGAAACTACGTCCTAAACAGGGAACAAGGGATGAGCCTCTACACCTGTTCAATAGACGTGGGTGGAGTGTGAACCGGGCAATAGTTCAGTCTATCTACTCCAACTGAAAAAAAAAAAAAAAGAAAAAAGAAAAGTGAAAAGATTGGAAAAGAGAAAGCCGGAAACCACATCCTAAACAGGGAACAAGAGATGAGCCTCTATACCTGTTCAATAGATGTGGGTGGAGTGTGAACCGGGCGATAGTTCAGTCTATCTACTTCAACTGAAAAAAAATAAATAAATAAAGAAAAAAGAAAAGTGAAAAGATTGGAAAAGAGAAAGCCAGAATCCACGTCCTAAACAAGGAACAAAGGATGAGCCTCTACACCTGTTCAACAGACGTGGGTGGAGTGTGAACCGGGCGATAGTTCAGTCGATCTACTCCAATTGATATATGGATGGATTTGTAAGAGTAGATAAATGGATGCAGTTTAATATCTTAGCCAGGACTATATTGATATGATTGGTCAGAACATGACTAATAAATGAATGTAGTCTAATGTTTTATCAGGACTGTAAGGTTTCGTTTTTTTTTAAATACAAAATATATTTACTGAACTTCTTAATTTTTCACTTAGATCTTTGGTTATTCTGAGAGCCAGCATTTTGTGACTCTTTAATAGTTTCTAGCATAGGAATCATTTCCACATTATGAGTCAAGGAAAATTCTACTGAAACAGATCCTGTATGTAATGATTCTCAAGGTTGTGTCACTGTGTCGGGCCAGGAAGTTTTTTCTGTCTGAGTCCTTCTTGCACATATCCAAATCAACCATCTGACTGTGCATAGAATACTGTTGCCATATCTGGTCGAGCGCCCCTGCTGTTCATCTCAGGGTTCTCGACAGGCTCCAAAGAAGAATCTGTAATGTAATTGGTCCCGACCTGGCAGCTCAACTCCAGCCACTTTCTCACCGGTGGGATGTGGCTTCCCTATATCTCTTCTACAAATATTTGCATAGCTTTTGCTCCGACGAGCTTAGATCACCGGTGCCCTCTCCAAAAGAATTTACTCGAGCGACCAGACTGGCAACAAGGTCCCACACATTTACAATTAAATCAACTAAATGCAGCCGACACTTTTACTCCAGTATCTTCTTTTCTCACACTTCTCGCCTGCGGAACTCACTTCTGTATACTTGCTTTCCTGACTGCTACAACCTCCAGGAATTTAAATGCAATATCAATTCCCATCTCTTATCAACTTGATGCTAGTTCTTCCCTCATCGTTTCTATATCACCCTATGTATCGTGTTCTTTTCCTTTCTCACTCTACTATCACAACTGTCATCACACTTGTATTCTCATCCTTCTCTTGCCTTTTCTTTGATAACCCCTGTAACTGATTCATCTTTCTCTTTCTTCTCCTCTTGTTTAAACTTTATTCTCTTAAGTAGCCCCCTGTGCATCAATGGTGGTACCACCTTGCTTGGAGTGAAACAATTAAAAAAAGGTTGCATCTGCTTTAGCTATGTGGATGGAACATACAGTACTGTGCAAAAGTATTAGGACAAGAATTATTTTATCTTTTATGAAGCATATTGACAGAAAATAAACAATTTAATTTAAGTAATTTTATTTGATTTACTCAACAAATTCTTTAACAAGAAAAAAAATACTTGTTACAAAATAAATTTAATATTTAGTATAATAGCCTTTTGCTTTGATCACAGCTTTCGATCTGTCAGGCATTGACATCACAAGCGTCTTCAATGTATCAAATGGTATCTCCAGCCAAGCAGCTTGTATTAGTTCCCAAAGCGTGTCTTGCAAAGTAACATTAGATTTATCAATTTTTTATCCAAAATAATAGAATAATGAGTACTTTCAAAATAGCTTGTTTAATAGAAAATAGGAAAAATTAAAAATAACTTCTTTTTAATACATTTCTTTTAAACCTAGTTTTAAATAATCAATATTTATTAGCAATTTACTTGGCTTTTCACCCTGTATTTGAATTTTAGTGAGGTTTTTAGGAAAATCACCCCTAATACTAATCACCTGTTCTAATACTTTTGCACACTACCGGTAGTGTGCAAAAGGACAGGGTTAATATTAAACTTTATTTTGATGCCTCATAAAAGATAAAATAGTTGTTGTCCTAATACTTTTGCACAGTACTGTACATTTCCACAGAAAAGTTTAGTCACCTTAGCAAGTTTCCAGAATGGTTTAGCTTTTGCATGATTTTAATTACTTCTATATCATCTACTTGTATTTTATTATTAAAATTCATATCATGTAGATCTGTGCAACTTTCTTTCAGACTCAAGAGATATTCTTCATAGATTTCTTATAGATTCATAGATATTCTTCATAGATTCTTCAGACTCAAGAGATATTCTTCATACCTCTGAAGTAGGAAGTTGAGCATGTTTATTAAACTGACCTTGTTCCAATCATTTCTCCCTACAATTGAAGATTATCAGAAGGTTGAAAGTTGAAAGTTAAAAGAATAAAAATGTTCATTTGTATGTTTAGATAGAAATTCATTGACAGAACAGAATAACAACAATTTGTAGGCACTGAAATTATTAAATGTGTAAATGTTCAAAGAGAAAGTGTAACATGGAGTTAACCCTCTAGGGCCATTCGTAACATATTTGATACTGTATTTCCCTATAAGGAAACATTTGGTATTTCCCTATAAGGAAACATTTGGTATTCATTGACTGAGCAGTCAGTACTGCTTTCATTTGAAATTTATAAAATATTTCTCTTAAAAAATTTTTCAGGAAAATATTTCTTTCAAGGCTTGTTTTCATACTGTATCAAATATGACACGAATGGCCCTAGAGGGTTAATAATATAATATGATTAAGGCTTCTACTTGTCATAAAGTGGGGGATCAGTTCTATATTGTTATGAAGTAATAAACAGATCCCCCACTAATTACTACTTAACCCTCTAGGGCCATTCGTATCATATTTGATGCAGTATTTCCCTATAAGGAAACATTTGGTATTCATTGACTGAGCAGTCAGTACTGCTTTCATTTGAAATTTATAAAATATTTCTCTTAAAAAATTTTTCAGGAAAATATTTCTTTCAAGGCTTGTTTTCATACTGTATCAAATATGATAGGAATGGCCCTAGAAAGTTAATGAATCCAGAGTTTGTAGTTGTAGTGAAATAAGTGTATATAGACAAAAATTAACAGGATAGTAATAAAGTATGTGTGCCTTTCTTTCTTTTTATGGCTTACAAGAAAGTGAAATGCAAATTTTTTTTTTTTTTTTTAAATCATCTCACCCCAAGCAAGGCATTCCACTGCCACTATTGCGCATGGGGCTACATAGGGGAAGGTAAAGAGAAGGAGTGGTTAGACATAGGGAATGTCAGGAGGAAGGTGACAGATGAGTAAGGATAGCAAGGATGAGGGTTGGGCAGATGGGAAGAGTGTTTGATAGAATGGGAGCAGGTTAGTGTGTTAGGAGGTGTCTATTGACCTTACATTTAAACTCCTGGAGATTGTAGCCATCGGGGAAGCAATCGTGTGGAAGAGAATTCCACAGTCGGGAAGTGCGAGGAAAGAAACTGTTGGAGTAGAAGTTGCGGTTGCATTTTATCAGTTTCACTGTAAAAGGGTAGGATCTAGTTGCTAATCTAGTATCTCATTCAAATTCGTATTTAGGGGGCACCAGTGATCTAAGTTCATTGGTGTAGAAGCCGTGAAAGTATTTATAGAAGAGACACAGGGAAGCCACATCGCGCCGGTGGGAGAGAGACTGCAGGCAGTCTGCCAAGTCGGTATCTATCACATTACAGACCCTCCTCTGAACCTTATCGAAGAGCCCGAGGAGAATAGCAGGGGCACCCGACCAGATATGGCAGCAGTATTCAATGTACTATTAAAGCAATAAAAGGAAATTGTACTTATCGATGTCAATTTTTAGGAGTTGAAGTGTCTTATTGTTGTTCTTGTTTTCTCCTTTGTTGATGGTGTTGGGGCCCTCTCCACCTGTGTCTACAATAATGGACTATTCCAAGCACTACATAAAGTAGTAGTAGGAAGACCTCAGCAGTCAGCCAGCCAAGTAACAAGTCAGTTGAGTATTTCCGGTAGTATCAGACTCTTACATCTCACGACCAGATGTGCTACTAAACCTTTGCTCCTGTATTTTACTACCTCTTTTGTAAATACTACTCTTCCTGGTAATATACCAATTACTACAATTCCGTTGTTTGTATTTATTTGCTCAATAATTCTGTTACACGCAATATAACAGATGGCAAGAATGTTGAGGACGAAGAAGAAGAGATAAAGAAGAACAGCCTGCAAGGAAGAAAGGAAGAACGAATGCGAGTCGACATGACCTTATATCTGGTTCAGTGGCTTGAAATTTCTTTTCTCACATCTTGGCAGTGTCATATTTGATCTTTGCTCCCATCTCACTGATTCGACTTTCTTTCTCTATTCTATAATAAAAACTTTTTTCACATCTGCTTGTTAACTTCTCTCGGTTTAGTAAATCAACCCCTTTCATTGGTTAAAAAAATAAATTAACACCAAATTATTAAATTTGGCTTTGTCTTTTTCCTTCAGTACAGGGTTATTTTTTTCCTATTGGTTAAAATTAGATATCACGCTGGATTGCAAAATTTGTAAACAGTGAAGAGAAGAGAGTTACTTTTAATTCTGTATTTATTGCCCCATTTTTTTTTCAATTCACTGGCAGAAACAATGTGTGTTTTGGGATGGAATCATGTCTTGAATATTGTTAAAGGTAAGCCTTTTTTTTTTGTTCGTTTTTGCCTAATTTTGCTTAATTTTAAACTTTTTTTTTTAAATTGGAGTAGATAGACTAAACTATCATCTGGTTCACACTCCACCAACGTCTATTGAACAGGTGAAGAGGCTCATCCCTTGTTCCCTGTTTAGGATGTGGTTTCTGGCTTTCTCTTTTCCAATCTTTTCACTCTTACGTAGCCCCCTGCGCATCAGTGGCAGTACCGCCTTGCTTGAGGTAATATGATTAAAAAAAAAAAATATCAGTTTTCACAGAAATTTCTCCATTAATGTTAGGATGTAAAAAGATATTGGGTGTTCATAGTAACAGTTCAGTATCAGTTGTACTTTGATATGTTATTGCTCTGGAGTTTATAGTCCATTGAATGTCAGAGATTAAATTCAGTCAGTTAAGTGCCATATGTGAAACACGCTTGGGCGATCATATCTCGAAAGAGACATGACTGACTGGGCAGAAGATTATCCCACAGTAGATTGCCATTGCTTTCTGTGGTAGACTGGTTGCCAGCCAAGGCTATAGAACCCAATCTGTCCTGTTATTTAACCCATAACTGGAAGGAAGAGACAGATTAATACTTTTCCCAAGGGTATTTGCATGTAAGTGAATGCAACGAATTCAGCTGGAATTCGAACTCAGTTCCCTGATTTCTCATTCCGAGCCAATATCCACTGCACCAAACTGCTCATAGTTTTAAAAAGATAAAAACTTATAGAAAGTGCTTTAATTGCTAGATCATCTACAGTAAATGAGAGGAATGGCAGCAACATTTGAACGGGATGATTTGTTTTTATAGGTTATCAGCCTTTATATATTAGGTTGTCCCAAATGTTCGTAAACACTTGCAAAACGGGTTTATCTGGTCCAGCACAATCAAGACAAGCGATTGGTTCAGAAAGGGCAAGAGACACCATCAGTTTCAAAACAATATCAATTCAGCAAGAAAGTCATGTTGTGGAACTTTGAAGGAATCATGCATTTTGAGTTGGTTCTGAATGGTTGTGCCATCAGTGCCGAACTTTACTGTCAGCAACTTGAGCGGGTCTATGAAAAGTTGAAGCAAAAGTACCTGGCTCTGATCAACCAAAAACACGCTTTGATGCAGCAGGACAATGCCAAGCCACACACCGCCAGGAAAACCAAAGACAAATTTGAAGAGCTGGACGGCGTTGAGGTTCTGCCACATCCAGCCTACAGTCCTGACTGTGCTCCATCCGATTATGGCCTTTTCTGCTCAATGCAACACTTTCTGAAGGGCTGCCAATTCGACTCGTTTGATGAAGTCAAGGAAGCATGTCAAAAATTCTTTGATTCAAAGCCGGCTGAATGATACTTTGACCAGATCCAAAAGCTTGCAGATTGATGGCAGAAAGTCTTGGAAAATGATGGTCTTTATTTTGAGCAATAATTTTTGTTTGTTCTGCGAGTAAAATTTCAGTTTTCTGCAAGTGTTTTCTGGTAACCTTAGATTACTTTCAATTTTTTGCAAGTGTTTACAAACTTTTGGGCAACCTAATATTTGGGATTTTATGAATAATACTTTATTTTTGAGTTAATATTGCACTATCAATTTTTTGTAATATAATGAATTTACAGCAATTAAAACTAAAGAATATAATATCACAAATGTAGCATGAATGTAATGGATGTAATTGCAATTAAAATGAAAGAATGTATTAGAACCTTGAATAATTTCTCTCTGATCTTTCATTAAATTAATGTTTTATTTACAAAAATTAGTAAGAAAATGTCACTGAAAGTATTGTCCATCACTAGCCGCTACATTTTACCATCTTTCAGTCAGCATTTTAATTTCATGTTGGAAAAACGATACATATTTTGAGGTTAACTACAAGTCAACCCATTTTTTGACATCTTCATAAGAATGAAGGCACCTCAAGGTAGTGTAATGGTTAGCAAGCTTGTATGCCAGAATCATTACAATTGAGTAGTGAGTTCAATCCTCACTGGGTGCCCAATAAAATCACCTTCCTCCAGGTTTGGGGGCTGGGCACAGGGCTAACAACCCTTCTCTATAAAAAACAGTTTGTAATGGAAACAGCAAAATGCTGCCCTAAAATCTCTATTAGGTGTAATGGGTGATGAAAAAAAATTACAGACAACTCATTAAATTAAATGTAATGGGCGTAATATCAATTAAGCCTAAAGAATATAATGAACGTAACATCAATGATCCCTAAATAATTAAATGTAATGGGCGTAACATCAATTAAGCCTAAAGAATATACTATAATGAATGTAACATCAATGAAGCTTAAATAATAGAATGTAATGGACGTAACATCAATTAAGTTTAAAGAATATAATATAATGAATGAAACATCAATGAAGCCTAAATAATAATATGTAATGGACGTAACATCAATTAAACCTAAAGAATATACTATAATGAACGTAACATCAATGATCCCTAAATAATTAAATGTAATGGGCGTAACATCAATTAAGCCTAAAGAATATACTATAATGAATGTAACATCAATGAAGCCTAAATAATAAAATATAATGATTGTTTGGTTATTTGTTGATTGTTAAGGGCTCGACAACAATCAAAAAATAACCGAATAATTAAAAAATGCTGCTCGAAAGGAATATGAATACGTTGCATAATGAGTGTAACATCAATTAACCCTAAAGATATAATGCAACAAATGTTACATCAATTAAGCCAAAATAATATAAGGCAATGAGTGTAACATCAATTAAGCTTAAAGAATAGCGTAATGTAATGACTATACAAGGGTCATTCAATAAATAAGGTAAAATTTTCTAAGGTGAATTTTTTTAATACAGATAGAAGCTTGCATTTTTTTTATTTCTATTTTTCAACGTAGTCTCCCAGCAGTATCACACACTTTTCCCATCTTTGCACAAGCTTTCGTATTCCCTCAGCGTAAAAATCTTTGGAGTGATGTCTCAGCCAATCACTTACAGCACTTTTGACTTCATCGTCACTTTGAAACTGCTTTAAACAATTTAGCCCACTTGGAGACATTTTGTTTGGCTGAAACATGTGGCACCATACCCAGTTGACATTCTCCTATGAATTTCAACTGGTTTGCATCCTACAGCAACCAAAATCTTGATTACTTACCTCTGTTCAATCCTGGAGCATGCTTCTTGGTTGGCCATCTTTGTTAATCTCCAAAACTCTCAAAGTTTTTTTCAATCTGCAAAAAAAATTAAATCCCTTTGAAAAAGAAGTAAAGGAAAAAAATTTTTTAAAAAGTAAGCTTCTATCTGTATTAGAAGAACCTTATACCGAAAAATTCACCTTAGTTATTGAATGACCCTCGTAGAAGTCCTCATACCGAAAAATTCACCTTATTTATTGAATGACCCTCGTAGAAGTCCTTATACCGAAAAATTCACTTTATTTATTGAATGACCCTCGTAGAAGTCCTTATACCGAAAAATTCACCTTATTTATTGAATGACCCTCGTAGAAGTCCTTATACCGAAAAATTCACTTTATTTATTGAATGACCCTCGTAGAAGTCCTTATACCGAAAAATTCACCTTATTTATTGAATGACCCTCGTAGAAGTCCTTATACCGAAAAAATCACCTTATTTAGTGAATGACCCTCGTAGAAGTCCTTATACCGAAAAATTCACCTTATTTATTGAATGACCCTTGTAATAGAAATTCTTTATAGGGTTTCTTTTATTTTATTTTAGAAAACAATGCTGAAAATATAACTCTCTGAAGAGTGGAATTGTTTTTTCCGAAAAACTTCTACCATCATTATTTCTTTTATTTTATTTTCAAATCTTTTACTCTTTTCCATTCTTTTACTCTTTTTTTCTTTTATTTTTCTATCTTTTACTCTTTTTTTTTTTTCAATTGGAGTAGATAGACTAAACTAACGCCCGGTTCACACTCCACCCACATCTATTGAATGGGTGAAGAGGCTCATCCCTTGTTTCCTGTTTATGATGTGGTTTCCCGCTTTCTCTTTTACAATCTTTTACTCTTTTTTTTTTTCAATTGGAGTAGATAGACTAAACTATCGCCCGGTTCACACTCAACCCACATCTATTGAATGGGTGAAGAGGCTCATCCCTTGTTTCCTGTTTAGGATGTGGTTTCCGACTTTCTCTTTTCCAATCTCTTCACTCTTATGTAGCTCCCTGCACATCAGTGGCGTTACCGCCTTGCTCTGGGTGATATGATTAAAAAAAAAATATAGGCAGGAATATATGGAAATGCTATGAACTGTAATGATAAGTATACCAACAAAGCATAACTGAACACTAGCATATGCTTTGGCTACAGTAAGTAAGCACTGAATCATTATATTGACAATCAGTGTGGATTTAACATGGAAAAGTAGGGAATCCTTATTATGAACAGAATGAAATGCACTCATGAGT
Source organism: Ascarosepion bandense (assembly GCA_037127315.1). Classification (NCBI taxonomy): domain Eukaryota; kingdom Metazoa; phylum Mollusca; class Cephalopoda; order Sepiida; family Sepiidae; genus Ascarosepion; species Ascarosepion bandense. The sequence goes on from JBBBDQ010028939.1 coordinate 232,882, forward strand.
CACAGTCTAAAAGTGGCTCGGCATTGATCTGTGCTGACTCGTTTTGCCTCCAGGGCAAGCAGCTCATCAACACAGGTAAAAGTTAAACTTGTATTTACTGTCAGATAAGAGAGATGCGGTGATAGGGTAGGGAGAGAGGTGAATGTGTACAGTGATTTCTTTTTTTTTTATTTTTAACTATTTTACCCCATGCAAGGTGATAAAGCCACTAAGATGTAAGGGGTTAGTGGAAGAGGAAGAATACTGGGAAAAATATTATTATTGAGAAAGGAAAATAAAAGAACAGAAATTAAGAAGACAGAAGATGGGGATTGACATTGCATTAAAATTTTTTGGAGATTATTGTTGGCTGAAAAGCAAGAAAACCAGAAAAGAGTTCCACAAGCGAGAATTTCAAGAGAAGAAATTATTAGCATCAAACTTATGGCCAAATCTAGTAATTTAAAGAGTAAAATGATGAGACCTAACTCCCAATCTAGTCAGTCAGTTAAGTGACATACGTGATACACGCTTTGGGTGATCATGTCTCTTTAGTGACATACTGACTGGGCAGAAGATTATCCCACAGTAGGTTGCCATTGCTTTCTGTGGTAGACTGGTTGCCAGCCAAGGCTATAGAACCCAATCTCTCCTATTATTTAACCCTTAACTGGAGGGAAGAGATGGATTAATACATTTCCCAAGAGTATTCCTGTGTATGTGAATGCAAGAAATTTGACTGGAATTCAAACTTGGCTCTCCAATTTGTTGTTCTGAGTCAATATTCACTGCACCACAATGCTCCAATCTAGTACTCACTTAAATTCATGCAGTAGAGGAAAGCTCATAAGAATAATTGTCAGAAAAATATTAATAAAAAAGGTACGGGGAAACTATGTTACAGAGCTTAGAAAGGGACTGAAGCTGAGATGCCAGATCAGGACTGATAACATTGAAGATTTTTAAAATTTTATCAAGAATCTCCAGCTACATAGCAGTGGCTGCAATATTTAATGCACGAACAAATGTTAGATTTATAAATGTGCAAGATAAATGTTTGCGAGCAAAATTGTCTAACATAAGATGAACCAACTTCCCTAGCAACAGACTTAATAAATGTTTTCATATAATTGTGATACATGTATTATACACTTGGGTGATCATGTCTTTTTTGACCTATGACTCAATAGGCAGAAGATTTTCCTGCAGTAGGTTGCCATTTTTTCTGCAGTATATTGGTTGTTGGCCAAGGCTATAAACATAATCTGTCCAGCAATTCAACCCATAGCTTGAGGGAGATGATTAATACCTTTCCCAAGGAGATTTATGTATAAGTGGATGTAATAGTAAGTCACTTGATAATAGTTAAAAGAATTGCCAAAATCACTCAGATACGCAGAATTTTTGGTAGTTTTATACACTTTGTGTCAAGAAAAGAAAACACTGGTATGAACACAAGAAAAATTAAATAAAATCTTTATCACAGTACCTTGTCAGTCATCTTTGAAAAAACATATATATCTATATATCAGCATGCAGTGTGGGCATAGAAGAATCCAAAGGAGTATCCTTTACATATAGTGGTAGGATAACTCTCTAAGAGAGCTCTAGACATATATGCATATAAATACATATAGAGCAAATATAAGAAAAATTAAGACAGAAGCGTTATTTCATGGTGAATTGGAAGTATAGGCCTATTTCAGGCGAGCCATCATCAGCTTCCATCTTTATTTAACGAAGGATTCTACATGAATGAGATTCACAAAAACCTAAGAAAACAAATAAAAAAATAAATAAATAAATAAAAAAATAAAAAATACATCTCAAAGACTTTTGACAGGATTTGGCATGCTGGCCTTCTATGCAAGCTATGGGGTTACAGTATTACTGGACGATTACATGATCTGATCCAATCTTTCCTACATAACTGCATAATGAAAGTCATTCTGAATGGGCATACCTCCACACCCTACTGTACAAACACTGGTGTCCCTCAGGGCTCTATCCTAGGCCCGGCGTGCTTCCTTATTTTCATAAATGACCTCCAAGACAAGATCAAGAGCCAGGTAGGCATCTAAGCAGATGACACCACAATTTACTCCCACATCAGTAAGAATTCAGGCATGACGGACAAACATAATCTTGCTGCTGATCTTGAGAGGGATCTACACTCTGTGGTGAATTGGAGTAAGAAGTGGCTTGTGAATTTCAATGTGTCTAAGACCAAGCTGCTGTCTGTCAATCATCACAGGCAACCTCTTCTGCCTCCCATAAGTATGGACCAAGCGAGTCTTCCCGAAAGCAATAATCTGTGCCTCCTCAGCCTTACCCTCTCCTCTGATCTCAAGTGAAACCACTTTCCCACCAATGAAATGTGGCTTCCCTTTGTCTGTTCTATAAATACTTCCATGGCTTCTGTTCCAACGAGCTTGAGTCACTGGTGCCTCTGCAACAGGTGTTTACTAGTGCAACCAGACTGGCAACTGAGTCTCAGCCATTCACAGTTAGATCAACCAAATGCAGATGACAATTCTACTCCTACAGCTTCTTTTCCTGCACTTCCCGCCTGTGGAACTTGCTTCCTTATTATTGCTTGGCTACAACCTCCAGGAATTTAAATGCAAGGTCAATACTCGTCTCTTAACTACTTGACCCTACTTCTTTCCACACTGTCCTGTAGATCTATTTCCTCTGTCTCACCTTCGAAACTGTCATCACACCTGTATTCCCATCCTTCTCTTGCTCCTTTCTAACTGGTTCATCTTTCTCCTCATTCTCCTCTAATCCTTTTACTCTTATGTAGCCTCCTGCACATCAGTGGCATTCCCGCCTTGCTCAGAATGAAAAAAAAAATATATATGGGTAGATATGCAGGTACACATTAATATACAAATATAAATAATTTTCTGGTATTGATAAAACAGTCCTCAATGTAATATAACAAAGCTATTAAGTATATATTAATGAATACACGTTGTGAGTTCAATACCAGACTACAGCAGTGGTGAACAAGTAACTTGCAGGGTTAGAGGGAGATAACTCATGACTTCCAATCAAGGCTTCCTGCAAGTTCATAAACCACAGTGATTGTAATAAAGAGTTTGCTTCGAAATTCCTAGCACCTGAAGAAGGCTGAAACGTCATACAAAAGGCAACTAAGAAGACAATAGTCAAAATAATGTAAATACTGTTGAAATATTGTTTAGAAGCAACACGTATCAACCAAAAATGAACCCTTTTCTTGCAACTTTTTTCATCCATATGAAGATAATATAACTCTGCATCAACTGTTTTGTTTTACTTTAATAAATCATGATAGACAACCCCTATCATATTCTAAATAGCAACAAGGATGAGGACAATAGTCTGAATAATGTAAATACTGTTAATGAATACACATATTATCCTATGTCTGAAGCATGACTTGGAGTTTCATGCACTGTGCACCTGATTTTTGCACAAGTCATGCTATAAGATAATATATATATTAATGAAATGAAAATGTGTAGCTTAATGTTACACGACATTATAAAACATTATGAAGGTAAAGCAATCAGTTTCACTTCTGCCTTCAGGCCTCTATGGGAGATTTGAACTTACATTAAAAAAAAGAAATGTTGTGATGAAGTAGTGGGTAAAAAAAAGAAAAAAAATGAATCCAAAGAGCTAGAAACTAATAATAGCAAGCCCAACAAGCATTCACGCTGTTTACACAGGAAAGGTTTGCAGGACCTGATATATAAAGCCTCCAGCACCATGAGATGAAATAGAGAGTGCAACTGGGACACAACAGTAAACCAGTCAACACTAAAGTTAGCAGTAAATTTTCTGTTATTTAATAGATGCTCAAATAACAACATATATACATATAACAACAGCATTAATTCATTTTTTTCATAGTCTGAAAAAGTATATCACTTAATGTCCTCCATATTTTATCTTTCCTTACACAGTAAGCTTTTAGAATATTTTTGAGTGTTCTCAAATTCAAAATTTGATAGCAACAATATTTTTTGAGTGTTCTCAAATTCAAAATTTGATAGCAACAATATTTTTTGAGTGTTCTCAAATTCAAAATTTGATAGCAACAATATTTTTGTCGGTGTTACTTAGGTGTATAAACGTGGGTTATTTAATAAATTTTCCACTTTTTCCTTGATAAAGTTCCTCAAAGAACAAAATGCATTGATATGAAAAGTTTTTACTTGTCTTTTTACACACACACACACACACACACACACACACACACAAAGCAGATGATCTCATTAATATTAATTGTTTAGATTTAAATATTAAAAATGATCTAGCCAAGAAGGCTCAATGTAAATAAAATTATTTGCTAACAGAACCAATATGTATTTTTTTACATATAAAAAAATTCAGAATTTATGATTGAATGATCATTTCTGTGAATTAAATTCGCTTCTTCAGCAATCGTTAATATTAAAACTTGGTGAAGAAGTGAATTCCATTCGCAGGAATGATCATAAATTTTGAATTTTTTTATTTGTAACATATATATATATATATATATATATATATATATATATATATGTAAAAATTAAATGTTTAAGCAGAAGTATAGGCAAACCTTCCCTGTTTTAATTTTTACATATATTTGTTCCATATGTATTTATATACATATATATTTACAGCTCTCCTATAAAGTTATCCTACCACTTAATGTACAGAATACTCCTTTGGATTCTTCTATATCTACACCTCATGTCTATATATTCTTCATTTGTAAACAAGTTATTATGTGACCTAGGTTTCTACCATGTGGTGTCTTCAGGCGATTTGCAATCGCAAATACAAATGTATACTTGTCTAATTTTATTATGACCAAAAACTAAGTAAATAAACAATCAATCAATATATATATATATATATATATATATATATATATATATATATTGATATCAATCACTCTTTTATGCAGGTTTCATTAAAAGTGACAGACAAGATATGATGGTTAAGTCTTTTATTTCATTTTTCATGTGGTCATATAATTGTTTTTCTTTTTAGAACATAAATTATATAAAAATTGTCCAAATGTTTTGTTTTTCCAAGCACTTTTGGCTATACTTTTAGCCATTATTGAGGATGGATGTTTTTTTTTATTAATAATGCTTCCATAAATTTCAGCATTTTTTGTTTTTGTATGTGAATGATGTTATTATATTTGTGTTAACAACAAGTATGTTATAGATAAAGTTTGGTAGGTCTATATATATGTTTAAATTAGATCAAATTGAAATCCGGTCTGAGAGATGCAACGTTAGTCAATCATATGGCAGTGTGTCCAATATCATTATTTACAAATTTGGATTGATCAAGAACACAGTTCTTCAAAGACATGTAAATTCATAAATGATACTGATTCTCTGTAGTTTAGACATTGCAGATGAATTGTTATTTTTGATGATGAGGTTAGCAGTTTTAAATTTGGTATAATAGATGATTCATTTAACTTTTTGTTTAAGTCAACGGGAGTGTGTATTTTTTATTGATCTTTCGAAGTGAAGATTCATCCTGTTTATTATTGCTTTGCATTTGGTTTTTGTAGAAAATATTAATGTTATTGTTTTTTTTTCTGTGTGCTTGTTGTTGTTATTGGTCACATTAGAAAGAAAAAGTCCAATATGGTGGCCAATAAGACGGTTAGGGAATTCAATGTTTACAAATGTTTGTTTCAAGTTATTGATTTCTTTGAAGAAAAGTGTGTGAGAAGAATTCTCATACACTCTTGTAAGGAAATTTTTAATAACACCAATTTCATATCTAAGTGGACATCGACTAGCCAAATTAAGATGACAAGAATTTAACCTTTTGTTCTCATCTTGGTTGATATAGGTGTTGTAACAGATACAACATTTTGACCAAGTACCCTCTGGTCATCATCAGGTGTCTATAGATTGTCTATTATAAAACATATATCAACCAAGATGAGAACAAAAGTTTGAAATAATTCCAAGATTATTGAAACTTCCTCATCTCAGAAATGAATACAAAAGAATTTAACCATAATAACTTGTCTCTCATTTTTAATGAAACCTGCATATATATATATATATATATATATATATATATATACAAAGATTTAGGAATTTGTATTTATACACTTAGAAGTAAAGTGGAGAAAAAAGATTAAGATTTAAAATTTTTGAATTTGAGAACAGTGTGAAATATTCTTAAAAGTTGCTGTGTAATTGTTATCGTCAGGAAGAAAGATACAAAATGAAGAAAATAGGTTGAACCAGTGTATTGGAATAACAGAACATATATACAAAATACGCTTTGTTATTAGTCAGTAGGGAGAACTGTTTGTCTGAACTGTGAAGTTATGCTGCATCATGACTATCTCTGCTAGAAAGTCTTGCAGGTTACTATTTATGGAGGAGGAAGACTTCATTCCAATCTAGATAAGGCACCATAACAGTAAGGAAAGGTAAATTTCCAACCATCAGCAATGCTGATGCAAGTCTCTTGGAGAGCAACACACTGCACCTCTTTGGCATCACTTTTTCCACCCAATCTTTAATGGCATTTACTGCTAGGAAAGTTAAGTATGTTACGAAGATGCATTTATATATAAAAATAATATTAATAATGTCTAAAAAGTTGTAGTCAGGGATTCATTTGAGTCCTACTTGTTATTACAAAAAAGTTTCAATTCATGAAGTAGTCATAAAAATAAGGAATTTAGAAATAGAATGTTTGGAAGATGCTAGAATATTCGAGAAAATTCCAGTAAAATCTAGAGATTTCTAAAGGATTCTAGAATATGCAAATTAGGAGTTAGCCCCTATAAAAATAGGTTTAGGAAGAGAGTAGTCAGTTGTTAACAGGATTTGCTGACATTATCAACTCCGACTTTGATTCAGGGATTAATATCCAGCCAAAAGAATCTCTAAGAAAAATTGCTGAATAACTAAAACTGGAAAAAGAACCTCATAGAACTATATGGGTAAATTGGTATTTTTGACTTTTTCATTACTGGAAATTATTCTTTACATACACATTTAAGGATTTCCAAAAAGTATAGCACTTAAACTACTTCACTAACTTAACTGTGTAAAGATGCTGACCCTTCCTTCCCCTTCGTAACACTTCACCTGCCTGTAGTAAACTCTACGTTTCTGTTTTGAATGCAAAAAATTGTAAACTTTGTACATATTTCATTTTATTGTTCATCGTAAATTAAATATTTGTATGTGATTTAACTCTGAGTTTTTGTTAATCATTTTTTTCCTTTTGTTACACTTAACATGCAACAGGTATCTGTACAGGGCCAGAAAATTTTCTTATCAAAATTGATCTTGCACATTTATAAATCTACCATTCAGCTGGTTGCTACTGCTATACATCTTGAGGTTCTTAACAAAATCCGAAGAAAGATCTACAATTTAATCAATCTTGCTTTGGCATTTTGACTCCAGTCACTTTCTCACTGACATCATGTGGCTTCCCTCTGTCTTTTCTACAAATATTTCCATAGCAACAATCTCCAAAAATTTAAATGTCAGTTGCCATCTTCTATTTTCTTGAATCCTGTTCATCTTTTATCCATTCTTCAATACCCCACTGTATGCAGTCTTTTTTTTCATTAATGGCTTTCCTGCCTTGCTTGGAGTTAAATGATTAAAAAACTATGGAGAATGCTAAGTGATGTTATTTATTGCTGTTGTGGCCTGTTAAGCAAGAAAGAAAAACACAAACAGGAAAGTAGCTTCAAAAAGTGTATTAAAATAACAAAACATATATACAATAATAAATGTTAGCAATCAGCAAAACATAAGTATAAGTCCGAAGGGTATAGTTACGCTGTGTCTTGACTGTCACTAGATTGCATCACAGCTGTGACCTAGCTGCATTCACAGAAGTCAAACAGGTTAGCATTTATTGATGGAGGAAGAGTCCCTTCCAATAGATAGGGCACCATAAAAATTGCCTAATAAATAAAAGTAAGTATTGTTGTGGGATTTGTATTCATTTATACATGACTAGTAGTATAGCCCAGCGTTGCTAGGGCCTAATGAAAGCTTTAAAACTAATCCATGGTCCTGGAGCTCAGACTCTTTGGACGTTGGTACGAAAGTCTAAAAAGCAATAGCTGTTTCCAGTTAAAGCAAAACCATAGACTGAAAGTAAAAATGAATGGATGTAAGTCAAATTTTGATTTCCTGGTATTGATATCAAATACGTTTTTTTTTGTCATAAACTGAATTTTGAAGGCTAAATAAGTCCTCTGAGTAAATGGTATCATGGCTGAAACTAAGAACTACAATTATACCTACTTAGAGCCAAACATGAAGCAAAAACTAAAATAAAAGGGCTGAAAAAAATACAGACATACAGGCAGATAAACAGACACACACACAAACATCTTGCCTTTTATATATATATTATTAATTTTCTGCATTATTGTAAGAACTGCAACTTTGAAACTTCTGAATATCGCTTCTTATGGCTTTGTCTATGAGTGTATCAAATTTGATTAAAGTCGGACACTCCTTCTATAACCTGATTTTTTCGATTATCGATTTTTGATATTTATCAGGGGTACCTCAACACAAGACCTAGCTAAGAACACTCACAGATGCTTATAGTACAACTGTGTAAATTTTCAAGAAATCGGTTCAGCCGTTTTAGAGTCTATAGGTAATGGACACACATACACACACACACACACACACACACACACACACGCACACACACACACACACAGACAAAGTTCCATTCCTAAATAAGTTTAGATTACCAATTACATGTAATTCTACATCCATAGATGTGTGTGTGTGTGTGTGTGTGTGTGTGTGTGTGTGTGTGTGTCTGTGTGTCTGTGTGTCTGTGTGTCTGTGTGTGTGTATACTTTATATTAAATTACCCACTAAGAAGAAGTAAAGGAACATTGAAGAGACAAAAAGTGCTCAGTGTTTCATAACAGAGCACATTTTATTTGTAAAATGGTGCCTCCTTCAGCTGCCTACTATTTAAAGTCTCATGTGTATACATTAGTATGCAGACCACAGGCACCTGACATTGCTTGTTTTGCCAGCTTCAAATATGCACATGGGTGAACCCATAATATCAAATCCTCTGTCATTCATGCATTGACCAAATTCAACATGGTGGGTGGTAAAGGCTTGATAGATGACAGTCACATACAATAATGTAGCACACAAAAAAATATTTTTTTCTACTATGAGCAGTGAGCACTTTTTGTCACCATAATGACCATTTTCTACTTTTAGTGGGTAATTTACTTTACAATTCAAAGAGAAGAAGAAATTCATTGGTCAGAAAAAAGAAAAATGATAAATTCAAAGAGAAGAAATTTTATAGTGTAGAAAAAGACAAAAAATTCTATGGGAAGAAGAAATTAACAAGTCAAAAAAAAAGAAAAAATGATAAATTCAAAGAGAAGGAAAAAATCCCAGAAAAGACAAAAAGAATAACAGGAAAAGAAAAATAAATTTCCAGACCAAAGATGGAGAGAAATATATTAGGTTGTCCCAAAAGTTCGTAAACACTTGCAAAAAATTGAAATTTTACTTGCCAAGTAATCTAAGGTTACCTGAAAACACTTGCAAAAAATTGAAATTTTACTCGCAAAAACAACAAAAATTATTGCTCAAAATAATGACCATCATTTTCCAAGACTTTCTGTCATTGATCTGCAAGCTATTGGATCTGGTCAAAGTACCATTCAACCGGCTTCAAATCAAAGAATTCTTGACATGCTTCCTCGACTTCATCAAACGATTCAAATCGGTGGTCCTTCAGAAAGTGTTGCATTGAGCGGAAAAGGCCGTAATCTAATGGAGCACAGTCAAGACTATAGGAAGAAACTCAACGCCGTCCAGCTCTTCAAACTTGTCTTTGGTCTTCCTGGCAGTGTGTGGCTTGGCATTGTCCTGCTGCATCAAAGTGTGCTTTTAGTTGATCAGAGCCGGGTACTTTTGCTTCAACTATTCATAGACCCACTCAAGTTGCTGACAGTAAAGTTTGGCACTGATGGCACAACCATTCGGAACCAACTCAAAATGCACGACTCCTTCAAAGTTCCACCAAACGCACAACATGACTTTTTTGCCAAATTGATCTTCTTTTGGAACCTACGGTGTCTCTTGCCCTTTCTGAACCCATCGCTCGTCTTGATTGTGCTGGACCAGATAGATCCATTTCGCAAGTGTTTACAAACTTTTGGGACAACCTAATATGACAAATATGCATGCCAAAATGATAAAAAAAAAACATTTAAATTAAAAAAAAAGTAGAAAAAGAAAATCAAGTGAAAAACTATCACAGGTGAAGAAGAAATTTGCATGTAAGAAAAAAACCCCGATAAATTCAAAGAAAAAATCACAGGTTAGAACGAAAAAAAATGAAACTTTAAATAGAAAGATGTAGAAATTTTTAAGTCAAGATAAAAATGATGAATTGAGTTAGAAGGAAAAAGAAATATAAATAAAAATCAAAAAATTTAGCACAGAATGGTGAATAAATTAAAAAAAAACAAAGGGAAGGAGAAATACATGAGAGGTTTTGAGGCCAGAAAGAAAAAAAAATATAATTTATTCAAAGAGAAGAAAATGAAGGAAAGCAGATTAAGAAAATTAAAAGGAAAAACAGATAATGAAGGAAAATACAGATGAAGAAGAAAAAGAAGAAAATGAAGGGAAGCAGATGAAGAAAATGAAAAGGAAAAACAGATAATGAAGGAAAATACAGCTGAAGAAGAAAAAAAGAAAATGAAGAGAAGCAGATGAAGAATATGAAAAAGAAAAACAAATAATGAAAAAAATACAGCTGAAGAAGAAAAAGAAGAAAATGAAGGAAGCAGATGAAGAAAATGAAAAAGAAAAGCAAAGAATGAAAGAAAATACAGCTGAAGAAGAAAAAAGAAGAAATATTGCACAATTCAAGATAAAGACCTCCACCTGCACCATCAAGAAAAGAAAGAAAAAATGTTGAAAATAAGTAGTTAAATGAAGAGATAAAAAATGTACTCTTTTGAATTAAAACATTATTTCTGTCTTGCTTCTTATGAACCGATGTTGAGAGAAAGCTTGCAGATATTGAGGTTATCGTTTGGATCAATACCCAATCAATATTAAGCTTTGAATGTGATAAGGGCGAATTGCTGCAGAGAGAGAGAGAGAGAGAGAGAGAGAGAGTGAGAGTGAGAGACCCATTGGAAAATGACTAGCAAGACAGACAAAGCTGATTGACAAGGCTAAGGAATGATTCAGTCGATGCGAAAGAATGAACAAAAGAAAAAGTCTGTAAAATTAATTTCCGGGCTTTTCCCAGAACTTATTTTCCGAGTTACTCTTATTATCCATAACATTTTGTACAGTCTCGTATTATCAGTCTAAGCATTTTTGCAAAAAAAATAATAGCCATTAAATAGTCCACTATTATTTTTATTATTACTATTATTATAGTTAGGGTAGTGGTTATCGGTGCAAAAAAATATTCAGAAAGTCAAATCAAATTTCACCCTAGTGTGATATGTTCATTTTATGCAACAGCTAATTTTTGATATTTCCTTACAAGGAATTTTTTGGCATTCATTAAGTGAGAAGCCAGTGCTACATTTCCTCTCTCCTTGGCCATTGGGCTGGGATCAAAGCATAGTATCTGTTTTCCTCATCTCTATTAATAATGGTAATATTAGCAACTTACAAGGTAAAATTTAACCTTCAATGAGCAAGCAATTAATATACACTTTTCTTCACTCCCTGGTCATTTTGCTAGGATCAAAGTGTAGTATCTGTTCTTAGATACTCACTTCCTGCCTGCTAGCTGGGAAGCAATGAGACTAGCTTTTGACAAGCTATGACCAGCTAAGACCAGCTTTGTACTCAGTTACTGCATAAGCGGGGAATGGGTAATCTTTGACCAATGGCCTGAGCGTACGCGCTCATGCTCCCCCACGTTAATAACTGACCTTGTGTCACAACTCGCTCCAGTGGGGAAGTAGGGTAAATATCAAGTGTAGTATCTGTTCTCCTGATTTATAATGATAATGGCAAAATTAGCTCTTAGGCATTTATCGACTGAACAGCCATTGCTCCTAGAGTTACACTTTTCCTCACTCCCTCATCATCTGGCAGGGATCAAAGTGTAGTATCTGCTTTCAGGCAGACAAACTACATTTTATCTCTTTGTTTTCAGACAGAACAAAAATAAATCAGTGATGTCTGGTCCTGGATATTCCAACCCTGCAGCAGCACCTCCCTCATTGCTCTAAAGAAGGAGGATTGGTGGAATATCGACACCATTATTGCATTGGTTGTTGCAATTTTTAGCCTTGAACCATCTACATGTGTTTGGACTCTTAAACTTTAAACTGGCCTTGTGTCATATCCCATCACCATGGGGGGAGGGGGCAGGGGGCAAGTAAATACCAAAATTTCCATTTTTCACATCTTCAATGGTAATGGTCATGATAGACACTTCCTTATAAAGAAATATTAGACATTTATTCATTAAGCAGCCAGAATCACCTGGATTACATTTTTCATCACTCTTTAGCTATTGAGCCGAAATCATTCCTTGTGAGAAGAATTTCACATTTATTGACCAATCAGCTTTTAGTGTTTTTAGCTGATATTCATATTCCTAATAAAACATTTTTTTTTTGCTTAAGTTCACTAACTTTTATTACTTCTTCCAGAGCTAATAAAGGTTTCCATCCTAATCTTTAGCTTGAAGTTGTGTGGAATTTCAACATCTTTGTTATGCCATTATTCGTTTTAGAGTTACATGTCATATTCATTTTAGTTGTTGCTGCTGTTGAAAGTCCTCAAATGATGTTACTGTTATCAGATACTGTTCTTACTGATTTTGTGGTACCAGTTCACAAAGTTCGAAGAAGAATGGGATTTATTGAAGGTCTAGTAGGAGGATGTGCATTGTGGTGCAGTGTATATCGGCTTGAAATGAGGAATCAGAGAGCTGAGTTAGAATTCCAGTTAAATTTGTTGCATTCACTGATGCACAAATAGCATTGGAAAAGGTATTAATGCTATGAGGAGTTAGACTAAGATAGCTTTCGGTCTTATATGATGGAAGGTCTTCTCCCAACGTTCTTTAAACATGCTGTCTCCAAAACTTCTGCCCTAATCTCCAAATAGATCTTTTCTGGAATGGATTGTTTCATACCCCACCACAAAAACAAAAATTAAACAAAAACCAAACAGTCAGCCCTAGTTCACCTCTGAATTCACTACAGTTATAACTCACTAAAACCACTACTTCAGTACCTATCACAAGGTGCAATGTAGGTTTGTTCTCACTGCAAATAAAAAAATTATTGAGAAAATGCCAGGTGCAGCTATGTGTGAGCTGTCCAGGCCAAGGTAAAAGAGAAACAGATTGGATCTCATTAATTCTGGAAGATCAGCAACCAAATTATGAACAGAGACAAAGCAGCTGTGCCCACTATTATAAATAGCCCCAAGGTCATATCTTCCTCGACAGACAAGGAAAAACTCTTTGTCTCGATCTTGCCTCAAACTCAATGTTAGATGATAAAGGCCATCCCCTCCCCAACTTTCCATGTCTCACTGAGCACAACATATTCTCATTTCATTAAAAGAAGTCTCTAGGCTTATCAAAAGCCTTGACCAGAAAAAGCCACTGGATGGGATAAAATTTTAGTGGTTGTTTTTAAGTATATAAAAAATTATCCTCAATTCTAGTAAAATTGTTTCTACTGCTGCTTGAAGGAGAAGTCTTCCCCAAACATGTGGAAGGTGGCAAGTTTGTGCCTGGTCTTCAAGAATACAGACAACTGATCTTCCCCCTCCTAGTACAAACCTGTTTGTATCCTCACTATCATCAGCAAACATTTTGAGACCATTATCAACAAGAAGGTTATTGAGCACCTAAATAGGAACAATCTCTTGTGTGATGAGCAGTATGGGTTTTGATCAGCCTGATTCACTGCTGATGTACTAACCACCATTACACACAGAATTATCAAATCCCTTGATGATGCACAGACCACAAAAACCATAGCATTAAGTATTTTAAAGGTCTTCAACAAGGTATGGCACTAAGGTTTACTATACAAGCTCTCCGGCTATGAAAACATGGGAAGAATTTTCTGTTATGAAATGCTTTTTAATAGGTAGATCCCTGAAAGTAATTAATAATAGCCAATCTTCTAATGTCCTGGGAGTCAATGCAAGTATCAGTTGTTGGGTTGACCCTCTTTCTGATTAACATAAATCATCTACCTAAAAATATACTCTGATCATTTGTATATATCTATGCTGATAACATGAAAACTTACAGGTGTACCTTCAAAACTCTTGGGGATCAGAGATTGGCAGCTGACCTTTCTTCCGATCTAACACTAACTTCTCAATGAGAGAAAGACTAGCTGGTTACATTCCATCTCTGCCAATTTGACCATAAACTACCCCATCAGTCACAATGAATGAATGTTCCCTCAAGGAGGCCCATGAGAGGATATTGAGGCCTCAGGCTCATATACAACTTCAAGTGGGGTTCCTATATATGATCCATCCCTAAAGATGCAAGTAAAATGATCAGTTCCCTATACCGCTCCAGTAAGTACCTGACTGCTCAAGCTATCCTCTACATTTATAAGAGCCAGATCAGGCTGAAAATGAAGTACTGTTGACATATCTGAGCAGGAGATGCCCAGACCTCACTTTCCAGGCTTGACAAAAATCATCTTCAAAACCTTGCTGGAGAAAAATTATTTTTCTCACTTGAACATCTCTCTCACAGGCAGAATGTAGTGAGTCTATCACTGCTACCATAGAAAGGGGTCAGATGAAGTTGTTTTTGTTTGAATAAAAATTTTCAGATGCTTGGCCATTAACTTAGTATTATTAATCAAGTAGAATGTTCTTTTATAATGATTTTTATACCAATTCATTTTCTAGTTATGCTTTCTCACACCTGTACAAGTGAATGAGCTTTTACAGTTTCTCTATACATATTAATGCATACTCATGTGTTGTTGATATATAGAAATTTCTTTAGACACATACACACTTCAGCAGAAAAAATGTAACAGTAAAAACAAATGAGACAGACAGTAAATGATACAAGGAAAAAAAGAGATAACAGGAAAAGAAAGACAATAGATAGAGAGAGAGAGAGAGAGAGAGAGAGAGAGAGAGAGAGAGAGAGAGAGAGAGAGAGATGAGGGGGTGGGGGAGAAAGAAAAGGAATAGAGATAATGAAAAAAAGAGACAGAAGCAGAAATTCTCATAAAGAGAAAAAGAAATGAGTATGGAATAAAAGAAAGTAAGAGACAAAGAAAGAAAACAAAGAAAGAAAGAGAGATAAAAAAAAAACAGAAAGAGAGAAAGAAGAAAAAGAAAGAAAAGAGATAGAGAAGAGAGAGAAAGAGATAGAAGAGACAAAGCTACCATGGAAAGAGCACTGTTGATCAACTTTGAACTACCACCAGTCATAATGAAGGGATGTCCCCTTGAGGAGAATCCATACCTTGAGAATCCATACCTTGAGAGGATAGTGGGCCTTAGGCTGTCACCCAACCTTAAGTGGAATTCCTATATACAATCTACTGCTAAAGATACAGGTAAAATGATTGGCTCACTATACCGCTGTAGTAAGTACCTGACTCATCACACTATCCTTTACCTTAATAGAACCAGATCAGGCCAAAAATGAAGTCAGTCAGTTAAGTGCCATACGTGAAACACGCTTGGGTAATGAACTCTCGAAAGAGACATGACTGACTGGGAAGATTATCCTGCAGTAGGTTGCCATTACTTTCTGCGGTAGACTGGTTGCCAGCCAAGGCTATAGAACCCAATCTGTCCTGTTATTTAACCCATAACTGGAAGGAAGAGATGGATTAATACCTTTCCCAAGAATATTTGTGCGTAAGTGAATGCAAGGAATTCCACTGGAATTTGAACTTGGCTCTCCAATTTCTTGTTCTGAGCTGATATCCACTGTACCACAACACACATCCGCTTTGCTATATTTGAGCTGCCCAGACCTCATTTTCCAGTTTTGATAAAGTTCAAAAGCATCTCTGAGGCCAGGTTACAGAAGAATTATTTTCCACACTCCAACCTCTCTTTTACAGGTGGGATGTAGCAAGTTTATCACTGCTCTACCATGGAAAGTGCCTGAAGTAACTCCATCACTTGGTTCCACTAGGTTTGTTCTTTCTGGCTAGGTCCTTCCATGCCACTTAAATAGTAGCAAACCACCCACAGTTCCTGCATATTCTATCAGCAAGATGTAAGTTCCACTCAGAAAGCTTATTCCCCTGTATCACCGCTTTACGGAACAAACTCCCAAAAGAATGTTTCCCTAATTATTACAGTCTTGACCTGTTAAAGTCTAGAGTTGACCGTTATCTTCAAACTACCCCTTAAAGTAAACCTCTATCTTAAGTGGCCCATAAAGAGTGAATCATACTGTAATATATATATATATATATAACATAGAACACTTGGTATATTATCCAGGTAAATTCCAATAAAGAGTAATATAATTTTGAAAAAATTTTTGATATATTACAATTTCAATGGGTAATACATATTTCACCGCACATTGATGATGACTTGGCAGCTCATCAGACCCAAATAATACAAATGATACAACAGTTGATCTTCAAAATATTCCCCCCCAACCAAAAATTTCTTACACAGACACTCACATGTCCATATTTAGAATAGACATTTGTAATGTTTACAAATGTCTATTCTAAATATAGACATATTTTTTGGGGATATTTTGAATATCAACTGTTGTATCATTAATATATATATATATATATATATATATATATATATATATATATATATATCTGCAGACAGATCTGTTTTGCTGTATCACAGCTCATCAGTATGGTTAGACAGCCGATTGCTTTTTACCCAGGATTGAAACCTGACCGAATTGGCGTCAGTTGGCGATATATATATATATAGTCATGGACAGAATTATTTGCCTCCACTGAATATTTGCATATTTTCTAAGGAAATGTGAATATTTGCAAATGCTTTCTATATTTAGTTTTGAATAATTCATGAAATTTTTCAAAGTTTTGATCTATTATATCCTTAGTTATAGATTTTTCTAAAAATTGGTGAAGTCCAAAATTATTCACCGCCCTTTTAAAAATTATAATGTTTTTTCTTAATTTGACATTTAATGCAAACATCTTTGGAAAATGAAGTAGTATTGACCTGATTCAATAACATTCTAAAAGGTAATGACGAAGGCAATATGTCAATGACACGTCCCATGATAACTCATTCTGTAACCATGGCTAAGGCACTGAACTTGACAAGAAGGTCCAAATAAAGACAGTTGATGCCTACAAAGAAGTTGATAGATATACAACACTTTTCCTGTGTTTAAATGGTCCTAGATCAGCAATTCATAGCATTATTAAGAAATATGAGACTTAATGTTTTTTGAATAAATTAAGAACTGACAGAAAAATGTTAATTTCCGAGAGAATAGGAAGGAAAACTGTTAAAGATGTCTTGAAAAATCCTCACTTAACAAAAAAAGACATTGTCAATGAAATAAAGAAATCAGGGTTAAATTTATCAAAGAAGGCAGTTGTTAGATGCTTTTATCAAGTAGGACTTTAAGATTTTCACCCAAGGAAAAGACCCTTGCTTAAAGTTAAAGACCTAAAATGCAGATTAACACATCACTCAAGTCCCAGGCCTAATTAATAAAACAACAAATTTTAGGCAAAATTCAACTTTATTCCTCAACATAGTCTCCTTCTAGAGTGATACACTGATTCCAATGCTTCTTTAACAATTCAATGCCTCTTTTTGCAGAATGATTTGTCTTTGGTCTCAGAATATACCTCAATTTCCAATATCACTTTTCCATTGGAACCAAATCTTTTTCCTTAGAGCATCCTTTTGAGATCTGCAAAGTTGTTGCTGGAGGTCAGATCTAGATAATAGGGTGAATACGAAAGAAATTTGAAGTGAAATTCATGTAGTTTTGCCATCATTGCAATTGATCTGTGACACAGTGTGTTATCTTGGTAAAAGGTCACTTTTTCTTCTTCATTTGTGGCCATTTTTTGGAAATTTCTTCCTTCAAACGAACCAATAATGCTATATAATATTTGCTATTGATGTTTCTTCCTTTCTCAAGGTAATCGATGACAAAATACCTTGCAAATCTCAAAATATGGAGGCCCAAACCTTGCATACTGATGCTTGCACTTTTGATCAATTTGGGTGGCTTTCACCTGATGCTGTCTACTCAGCTGACTGCTGGATTGTCAACGCATTGTTGTTTTTGATCGACTGTGACCAAATACGGCACCCACTTTGAACACAGCTTTCTCATTGACAAATGTTCTGCCTTCTGATATGTTCAACTCTTCTGCTATCTCACGCAACATCAATTCACGATCGGCCAAAATAAGTTTGTGGTGTGTTCCGGGACAACTGCCAATTTTGGATGACCTGAGCATTCAGCATCATTTGTGTCTGTATGACCACATTTAAAGACAGCATACCACCTCTTAACAATTGTTTCTGACAAAACAGTGTCTGAATAACACTTCTCAAGCCATAGCTTTCCTTGAACAGTATTTTTCCCATCAGAAAGCAATGCTTTATCAACACACGAAATTGAAATTTTTGCAACAGTAGGTTCACTTAAATAACTGTAATTTGTAAAAATCTGATAGGGCCTAAATTTTATCATGTGCCATTTGAAGGTTAGTACTTCATAAAAATCATATGGATTTTTTATTAGTGGTGCCATCGATATGTCAGGCTTGAGATATATTGGGTGATGTGTTAGCTTATGCTAGAAACCATCTAGAACATGGGAGTAAATATTGGAACTCTGTTTTATACTAATTTTTAAATAATTTCACTCCTAGCAAGGTGAGAATGCTGTGAGTGGAAGTGAGAGAAAAGACTGGGTGTTGGAGCTATTGAGGAAAGGATAAAAGATGGACAGGATTCAAGAAGTTAGAAGATGGTGATTGGTGCTGCATGTTAATTTTTGAAGTTATCAGGGAAGCAAGTAAGCAGAAAGGGGTTTCACAGGTGGGAAGTGCAAGAAAAGAAACTATTTCAGTAGAAGTGGTGGATACATTTACCTATTTCAATGGTAAAAGGGTGAGACCTATATGCCAATCTAGTAGCACACTTAAATTCATGTGGTTGGGATACCAAGGAAAAAAGCTCATCAGAGCAGTTGCCATGAAAATATTTGTAGAAAAGACAGAGGGAAGCCACATTCTGTTGGTGAGAAAAGGACTAAAGATACCAAGTCAGGATTGATTACATTGCATATCTGTCTCTGGAGTTTGTCAAGAACTTCAAGATGAATATTAGGAACCTCTGACCAAATATAGCAACAGTATTCAATGCACAGTGAATGGTAGATTTATAAAGGTGCAAGATAGACTCTGACAAGAAAAACTTTGTGGTACAACTTAGTTATCCAACTTTCTTTGCCATAGATGCAGCTGATAAGGTAATTGTTCCACTTCAAGTTTGTTGAAAAAGTGAAGCCAGAGAGGTACAGTTTGCTGCTCTTCGGGAGACAAGCATCAGACATGCTGAAGGTGGGCAGCAAGTTTTCCACATGCTGGATCAGTTTTATTTTGTAGGTATTAAAATTTACAAGCCATTTCATAACCAAGTTAAGCACTGATTAGAGGTTCTTTTAAAGGGCAACAGCCAGGTTTAGTTTTTCAGCTTTGATGGATTTCCTATTGAGGTGTGAGTAAGTGGTAGTGTCATATGCATAGATGCCTACTTGGGAACTGATGACATCAGGAAGATCATTAATGAAGATCAGAAACAGTGTAGAAACTAGGATAAAGCCTTGGAGGACCCCCATGTTTATATGAAAGGATCTGGAAGCATACCCATTCAAAACAACCTTCATTTCATGATTTGATAGGAATTGGATTAAATCAAACAATCATCCTGTAATACCATAGCATTAGAGCTTGTGTAAAAGGCCAATATGCCAAACCCTGTCAAATGCCTATCTGGAGATATCTAGAGCCACAGCTCAAGTTTTGCTATTATTATCAAGCAACTAGTATACATAGTTAGTGATGACCATTAGCACATCAGCGGTAGACCTGGTGATGTGGAAGCCATATTGTTTACCAGAGAGTAGATCATGAGAGGTGAGATGCTTAACCACTTCATCATTGAATAGAGTCTTAAATACTTTGCCGCAAAGTGGTGAGAGGTTGGTTTGGTTTGGTTTGTTTTACAGCATATCAATGCCTTGGAATCATTTTAATCATTACTTTCTTCAAAAACGTATTTTTGTTGGTAACATTTTTCCTTTAAAAACATATTTTTGTTGGTAATATTTTTCCTTCAAAAATGTATTTTTGTTGGTAATATTTTTCCTTCAAAAAAGTTTTGTTGGAAATATTTTTCCTTCAAAATTTTTTATGTATATATTCCTATAAAAGTGTATTTTTATACTGTTTTGACCCCTGTTTGGAGGGTTAACTCTTTGCCCATAGCTGGGACCCTAACAGGTGCTAACACCCCGGGTCAGAGTGGATCTGAGAACAACAGAAATTAAGAGGTGGTTCCACATTCCTTGCAACCTTGAAATCAGAGGCCTTGCTGCCGGATGCAGTTTACCATCATTCTCAGGACCAAAGTGGTCAGAGGATAACAGAGTAATAGTTAAAGGGGTCAGAAGGTTCACCAGAGTTCATCAAAATGGGAACTACAGATGAGGCCTTCCAACAAGCTGGAAAGCAGAAAGCAAAGAGGCAATAGTTGTAGAGTTTGGAGAGGACTGGAGCCAGCTCAAAGGCACATGTCTTTAGAACAACAACTGGGATTCTATCACCTCCACTTGTTTTATAGGAATCTAATTTAGAAATGATTTTCTGAGACCAGACTTCTGTTCTAGGTGAGAAATTGGATACTTTAGACGAGTCCAGTGTTGAGTTAGAAGAGAATTTGCAAGAAAAGCATTCAAACCTGTCTTCTGTAGATGTCAAGACTTTTGAATTGATTGAATAGCTGGGGGATTGAGTGTCTTCTGTTGTTCAGCACACTCTCGCAGAACCACCAGTAATCTCTAGAACCAGACTTACGAGATGCTACACATTGTCTCATTTTATCAGCAAACAATAATTTTGCTTCATTTAGGATATGCCTGCATTCATTACAAGCAGAAACAAAGGGGTGTCTGTTGTAATCAGATGTGTTGCTACAGTACAACTAGAAGAAGTAATTCCTGTGGGCAATAGCAGCTGAGCATGCAGATGAGAACCAAGAAGATGAACAAGTTTTAACTTGGAATCTCCTTGTCAGAATGAAAGCATTGATACTAACTTTTGCACATGAAGAATCCTCAGAGGTGCATTTTTGAACAAGAAGATTAAATAAAAATTGTTTCAGGGGATATCATGACGTAAATCACAGATTGAGTCCCAATCTGTACATTGATGAAAGATATTCAGTTGGTAGGGGGTTCTTGGCTGGTGGGGGAGCAGAAAGAGATGTTTACTGACACCATTGCATGATCAGAGTTGCCAAGAAGGAAAAGCTGTATGAGTCAAGAAATAAAGAAGAGATCTAGAAGAGAAGTGCGTTTTTCAGGGCTACTGGGAAAATGCATGGGGATGTCAACCACTTGTGTGAGAGATTGAGTGATTGAAAAGTTCAAGGTTCGGATGCCAATGAGGTCAGTGACAGAGTGTTTAAGCCACTTGGCATGATGAGCATTAAAGTCACCAAACACAAACAGATGCAGGGAGATGGCCTTGTCTATATTATCAGAAATGCTATCTAGCATCCAACAGACATGAGAGGAAGGGGAGTGGTAGAGAGAGAAGGGATATCTGACTGAGTTTAGCATAGAAAGACAGAGACACATATAAGAATGGTCTGGAAACTCAAAAGAGAGTTCCCTAGCCAGTGGGAGATGTTCACAGACATAAACTTTCAGGCTGTACATGTGGAGATTAAAATATTTCTTAAAGAAAGGAAGGTAACCAGGATTTGAGAAATAAAAGGAGCGAATTTAGAGTTAAGATTAGTTTCACAGAAAGTTAGGATATCTGAGGACTTTTTGAAGAGGAACGATTCTACATGTCAAAAGTTGGTATGAATACCACAATATTGGAGAAAGATATGTTGAGGGATTTAGTTGTTTTTTGTTAATCTGGTTTAGTTTAAAATCTTTGGTTCCTTATAGTCATGTTGAGTTATTTAGGTAAGGAGAGGCCTAGAGTAATAGTAGCAATCATTCATCAAATGTAACGTGTGAGAAGGAAACTGGTGCAGATTGCAACATAGTGTTGCTTCAAGGTTGCCCACTGAAGGTGGTTGCAGGAAAACCCATCCATGCATGATATGACACTGTAAGAAGCCTCTGTTGATCAGTGCAGCTTCTTTAGATGCCATGCAAGAGTTTTGGCTACTAACTACCAGTTGAGAAGCAGCACCCAGAGAACTACCAACTCAATATCCTCATATGAAGAGACAATGCCACCATCTATACTCCCAAAAAACTCTTGACAGAACCACTATTAAGGCCTGAGTAGAGGAAAGTTTCCAAAAACTCTTTCCTAAACAGGAAACAAGAGCTAATTCTCTACTCCTGTTCAAGAAAACTGGAAGAAGTATGGATTGAGTGATCGGAAAGCCTATCTTCTCCTATTAAAATAAATATAAAAAAAAAAGGTAATAACTTTTAACTTAGTTAAAGTTCAGCTGTCCATTATGGAATGAAGAAAGAATTAAAACTTGCAGAACTGTACCTCTGAAAATATCTTTAAAAAAAGCAGTCGGTTTCATCACCAGTTAATTTCTTTGAATGTTTGATCAAAATAACTGATTTGAAAAGTTAAATTGGCTACTAATAGAGATTTCTGACCATGACAATGACCTGAAACACATGTTACGAATTGTTATAAAATTCTTAGATTACAGCAAAATTAAGATATTGTCATACTCAGCACAAAGTCCTAACCTAAACACTATTGAAATTTTATGGGCATATTTGAAGAAAAATCTAAAAGGAAGTAAAAGCTATTGCCAAAAACACTATCACTGAAGAATTTCCTTTTCATAAAAGATGGCAAATTTTAGTGATGTTTTTAGAAATTAGAGATTTCTGTGTGAAGATTACAAAATTTTCCATGGGTAAAACTAAAAGAAAATCCATCTGTAATATATTTTGAAAGAATCAAATTTTTTTTCATAATCATTTCACCCCAAGCAAGGCAGGACCTGCCACTGGTGCACATGGGGTTACAGTGAGAGAAAAACAAGTTACAGGAAATGTCAAAGAAAGGATAAGAGAAGAATGGGAATTAAGTAGATAGAAGATGGCAACTGATGTTGCATTTAAACTTTTGGAGATTGTAGCTATCAGAGAAGCAAGCATGCAGAAGGGAGTTCTACAAACAGGAAGTGTGAAGGGAGTTCTACAAACAGGAAGTGTGAAGGGAGTTCTACAAACAGGAAGTGTGAAAGAAGAATCTGAGAGTAAAAGAGGCGATTACATTTAACTATTTTGATGGTAAAAGGGTGGGACTTTGATGCCAATCTAGAAGCAAGTACATATAGTCTGAGAACCAGGTAAAAAAAGCTTGTCAGAGTAATTGCCATGAAAATTCTTGTAAAAAAGACAGAGGGAGGCCATATGAGAAAGTGACTTAAGGTAAGCTGCCAAGTTAGGGTCAATTATATTGCAGATCTTCCTTTGGATCTTGTCAAGAACTCAAAATGAATAGCAGAAACACCCAACCAGATAGGGCAACAGTAGATGTAGCTATAGATTTAATGCAATCATTCCATTTGAGGATGCTTCGGAGAGTAAAGCCAAGGATTTTTCAGAAACACAAAAGAATCTCCATATATGTAAGATCCTATATTTTCATAGGAGACTAGTGTCTTCCCTTCTGATGGTAGTTAATAAAATTTCTATATTTATCTATTGTTTTGGAGGCCTTAAAATTTACAAGCCATTTCCTACCTCAGTCCATCACATATTAGAGGTTCTTTTGAAGAGCAGCAACCAGGTTTACTTTATCAGTCTTGGTAGATTTCCTATTGAGATGGGAGTAAATGGTGGTGACATCTGCATAGATGCCTACAACATATTTACAATATTTAAAATATATTTACAGCTATTAAAGGAAAGGAATTTGTGGAGAGCTATGATCACTTATGCCAAACAGCATAGCTTTCATAATTGTAATAAGTGATACAATTCTGTATAAAAGTGGATTTTTATTTTGAAATCATTAAGAGGAACTATTTTCATTTGAATGTGTAAGATAAGTTATTATTAATATAAATGATTATTTAAACCAGTTTCCATGTCTTCATTGTAATTTTTAAAGCCATGTTACTCCAGGATGTAAGCAAGATTCTTTTCTTTATTATTTATGAATTACCATGAGTTCTTAGGCAAGATAGAGGAGTAGATTCTCATTGTCTTCTCCACAATTTAGGATTCTGACTTTTTCTTTTCCATGACTGAGTGCTAACCAAGGTTAGGGTAAGCATTCTTTTTTGATTAATATCATGTCTTTTCAGGATGAGAGTGGTAAATGGATGTGCTATAGAAGAAAGGTTTTTATTCTTTCATTTGTATTTCCCCCATTATGGTCATTATAATAGCACCATATTTCTTAAAGAGAATAAAATAGTTGAAAGAAAAAAGAAAGGCAAATATGTTTTCTTCTCTGAGAGGGTTTTATGCCACTATGTCATACACTAAATTATATATACATATTTACAGGTATTTCCTTTGTAGAGAAACTATAACATAAATCTTTCATTTGTATTTCCCCCATTATGGTCATTATTATATCCATGGTATAATAGCACCATATTTCTTGAACAGAATAAAATAGTTGAAAGAAAAAAGAAAGACAAATATGTTTTCTTCTCAGAGAGTTTTATGCCACTATTTAGAAAATTCTACAAGCCATTTTCAACTGCTGGACATCCCTCTTTCATTTGTTTGAAGAAAATCACTTTTGCTCTTCTTTCGGCTTCTGGTTCAACTTATTCCTGTGAGCAAATTTTCTCTCACATGAAAGCAGTGTAAAGTCCACAATGAAGTTGCCTAACACTTGGACATTTAGAAAATTGTATAAAACTCAACAAAATATGTTGTCAATATTGAGTAATTAATAATAAAACTTTAAAAAAAAAATCTAAAAACAGTTTATTTCTATTAGTGTGGTTTACATATTATTGTATATATATTGTAGAACGAGATTATATTGACT
Source organism: Ascarosepion bandense (assembly GCA_037127315.1). Taxonomy (NCBI): domain Eukaryota; kingdom Metazoa; phylum Mollusca; class Cephalopoda; order Sepiida; family Sepiidae; genus Ascarosepion; species Ascarosepion bandense. The sequence goes on from JBBBDQ010028939.1 coordinate 258,134, forward strand.
TTGACTTGTATAAAAACATGTTTGCTGTTGGCACACTGAATAATTTTAAAAACTTAAGTTGGCATATAGTTAGCAAAAGGTTGTAAGCAATGGCAACAAAAAAAGACACTGATACTTAACTTCAGGAAGAGAGAGTTGATGTTTCTGAGACATATAATGAGGAAGGAGGGCTTAGAAAATTTGATACTCAAAGGACAAATTAAGGTTAAGAGACATAGAGGAAAGCAATGCAAAACCTACCTGGCAAGAATGGAAGATGGAGCAGGGTTTGGGAGAGATGTCAAAAAGATAAAAGTTATTAAGAGCTGCAAAGGAAAGGAAACTGTGGAGAGCCATGATCATCAACGTCCTGAAAGGACATGATACATGGAAAAAGAAAGAACATACAAAATATAAAGAACTCTTGTGATTGTTATATTTAATTTCATCATTATAAATTCAGGAAAAGCCAAATACTTCTGCTTGAATATGGTGAGTTACTAAGTGTAGTTTAGATGTGGCACAAGGCCGAAAGTATGGAGCACCCTTTAAGGATCAAACTTACTATTCAATCATAATAGATTTAGCAAAGCAAGCTTACTATCAGACCACATCAAAGTGCCCAGTGATTTACTAAGTGTAGCTTGGTTGTGGTACAAGGCTGAAAGTGTAGAGCACTCAGTAAGCATTGCAGTCACTTCTTCTTCTATGTGCCCTGTCTTTTCAGGATGAAGGCGATCATGGCTTTCCATGTCTCCCTATCCTTGGTGGCTCTTAGTACGCTTTCTCCTGTTACACCATGGAACCCTCGTTCCGTTGTCCACCTGATCAAGTCCTTCAAATATGTTATCCACTGCTTTCCCCTGTCTCTCCTTCCCTGTATCTGACTTGTTAGTATCACGTTCCCTCCTTCCTCATCACATGTCCCAGGAACTTTAGCTGTCTCTTCCTGATGTTCAGTATTAATTTCCTTTTCGTTTTTATCCTTTCCAAAACCTCATCATTGCTCACATGCTCGATCCATGATATTCGCAGCATCCTTCTGTAGAACTACATTTCAGTTGCTTCAAGTTTTTCCTTCATCTTCAATGATATTGTCCAGCATTCAATGCCATATTGAAGAAGTAACATCACATCGCAATCTCTTCTTTGTTTTTAGCAAATTTATCCTGTTTCTTAATACTTTACTCAACTTCTGGGATGCTTCTTTTGCCATGCCAATTTGCCTTTGGATCTCAGTGTTGCACTTTCCATCTTCTGTTAGAAGAATTTTAGGTTTGAATAAAAAAAAAAATTAAACAACTTGCTTTTTGAGACAGCTGGAAACCTAAGCGGTACTAAGTAAATATTTTAGGATATGAAACAGTTTAATACCAGCACTAATAAAAGAGAAGACCAATTATTTTTTTAATTTCTAAGAAGATCTTTTTTCATTCAGTGACTGGTTTATTGATCTCTTTTTGATCAATATTCAATTTCTCTCTTTTTTTTTTTGTCCCTCACTGTCTTCTTTTTTCTCTTCTCTTGCCTTCTTTTTCTTTTCCTTTACACTATCATCCTCTTTTCTAGTTTAATAGGTTTTCTTTCTTCTTCTGTTATATTCTTATGGATTCTGACAAGCTTATGGAAATGAATAGCAGAACAAAGATTAAGAGAAAAAACACTACTAAGAGCTACAAAAGATAAAAAGTCATGGACAACTAAAATTGTTCATGTCCTGAAGGGACATGACTCATAGATGAAGAAGATGGATTCTTGGGAAACTATGAATTGTCTAAAAAGACATTTTTTTATCAAAGAATTATACTTTTCTTTCAGAAAATGATTTGTTCTTTCTCATGCATTTTTTCTTTTTCTCTTAGATTCTTTTGTTCATTCTTTCTTTTTCATGCTTTTTCTTTTTCTCTTGGATTCTTACATTCTTTATCATTTATTTCTTTTATTCTTAAATAAAATTCCTTCTTTCTTTTTTCACATGCTTTTTTATTTTTTTAGATTCTTTTATTTTTTTTATTTTTCATGCTTTTTTCTTTTCCTCTTAGACTTTTTGTTCTTTTTTCTTCATCATGCTTTTTTCTTTTTTTAGATTCTTTCATTCTTTCTTTTGTTCATGTTTTTCTTTTTCTCTTAGAGTCTTTCATTCTTTCTTTCTTACTCATGTTTTTTTAGATTCTTTCATTCTTTTCTTTTCATGCTTTTTCTTTTTCTCTTAGAGTCTTTCCTTTTTTCATTCTCATACTTTTTTCTATTTTTAGATTTTTCTTTCTTTTTCATGTTTTTTCTTTTTCTCTTAGTCATTCTTTCTTTGTTTCTCTAGCATTTTTTAGATTTTCATTCTTTTTTCCTTTTCATGCTTTTTTATTGTTTCTTTCTTTCTTTCTTTCTTTCTCACTCTTTTTCTTTTTTAGATTTTTTTTATTCATTCTTTCTTTTTCATGCTTTTCCTTTTTTCTTAGAGTCTTTCATTTTTTTCTTTTTCATGCTTTTTTTTAGATTTTTTATTCTTTTTTTCATGCTTATTTCTTTTTTATGCTTTTTTTTTCTCTTAAAGTCTTTCATTCTTTTCTTTCTCATGCATTCTTTTAGATTTTTTCATTCTTTCTCTTTTTCAGGTTTTTGTCTTTTCCTCTGAGAGTCTTCCATTCTTTTTTTCTCATTCTTTTTCTTTTTTAGATCCTTTCATTCTTTCTTTCTTTATTTCTTTCTTTCTTATAATTTTTCTTTTTTTAGATTATTTCATTCTTTTCTTTTTTTCAATCCTTTTTCTTTTTCTCTTAGAGTCTTTTAATTCTCTTCATCCTTTCTTCAACCAACATTTTCTCTGAAGTTTATAGTGCTTCAAATGATTAGAATACTTCTTCAACACTTTTTCCTGATCTATCAAAGACGTTTCTTAAGACCTTATAGTCATTTATTTTTTTAGCCTATCAGTCAGTTAAGTGCCATACGTGATACATGCTTGGGTGATCATGTCTCGAAAGAGACATGATTGACTGGGCAGAAGATTATCCTGCAGTAGGTTGCCATTACTTTCTGTGGTAGACTGGTTGCCAGCCAAAGCTATAGAACCCAATCTTCCCTGTTATTTAACCCATAACTGAAGGGAAGAGACATATTAATATCTTTCCCAAGGTTATTTACATGTAAGTGAATGCAACAAATTCAAATGGAATTTGAACTCTGCTCCCCGATTTCTCATACTGAGCCGATTTCCACTGTTAGCCTATACCATTCATTAATTGGAATCTGTGAATTTTAATGCTTCCAAAATGAAGCTGCTATCTATTAACCATTACAGGCAATTGCTCCTACCCCTCCATTAGCCTGGATTAGGCTAGTCTCCCTGAGAGCAAAACACTGTGCCTCCTTGGGTTAACCCTCACAACAGACCTCAAGTGGAATGACTATATTGAATCCATAGCTAAATATGCTGCTAAGAAGGTTGGTTCTCTGTGTAGGGCCAGGAAGTTTTTCCTGTCTGAAACCATCCTGTACATATACAAATCAACCATCTACCCTTGCATTGAATACTGCTGCAATATCTGGTCGGGTGCCCCTGCTATCCACCCAGGGATCCTTGACAAAATCGAACAAACTTCTGAAATACACACTTTCTGTAGCGCAGGAGGATGCCGTCAGTGACGTATTTTACTCAGGTCATTGGGCAGTTTCGGGTCTTGCAACATCATATTACCCTCGCTGAGTTGACCCCATCAGAGCTGATCAGACTCCAATGCACCCTCCTTCTGTTCTATGCTATACGACACTGATTTATTTTCTAAGCCGACTTGTGTTTAATACTGGCAGGAAACACATAAGAAGAGTCCATAACATTTGGGTAAGCTAGGTTTTTCAAGCAGTCGGGAAAAAAATTTCATTTAATATAATTAAATACGAACTTCAGTCTAAAATTATGTACAAGACAAATAATTCCCCCCTCCCTGGAGAAAAAAAAAATGAGATTTCACAAAAACTTAGAACCATGAATATTAACATAAAATACATAGATATGTACATATATATACATGTGTCATTTTTAAAGTTAAAATTCAACCATTAAACTACCCTACGAAAGAGAAGTAAGTAATAATGATATACCCCACCCTGAAGATTAAAAAAAAAACTGCACGAGTAGATTTTAGTTAACATTAAATACATATATACAAAATTGTCATTTTTAAAGTTAAAATTCCTAAATTACCCATGAGAAGATAAAATAAATAAATAAAATTATTAACTAAATAATAATAATAATAATAATAATAATTATATTAATAATATTATCCCCCACCCCGAAAGACTGAAAGTAAAAATGATTAAAATAAATGTACGAGTTTAGTTAAAATCAAATACATTGGTAATCATATGTACAGATTTGTTGTTTAAAAAAACCAAAACAGCACAAGCAAAGGAAGAACACACTTTCAATCGCTCAGCGGATGTTTATGAGCATTTTCTAGAAGTAATAAATTTAAATTATGAGGTTTTAACTTTGGTTTTACTTTTATGATCAGAAATGGTCATTTCTAATTTTTATGGAGCCATGCGCTATTTCACTTAATCCATAGCCATTTGGCAGTTCGCTCAGCGGTGTCCGTAATCGTTTTAGTGGCTTTTCGTTTATTTAACCCCACCAATCCAATATCTGTTAAGGCTCTGCAGAGCGACCGTGCTACAAAACCTCTGGTTCCCACTTTGATTGGCATACAGCTTGCTTTCCAGCCATTTGACCTGCAGTTTTCTAATAATTTCTCATATTTGAATTTCTTCCTTTCATTAGCCTCTTCTAGGTGTTCTTCCCAAGGAACCGTCAGTTCCCACAAAATTACAATTTCTATGATTATTGGAGAAGAACACTATGTCTGGACGTAATTGTGTGAGGGCTATATGCTCTGGGAACATCAGTCTAGGCCCTAAATCGGCCTTTACAACCCAGTCTGTTGCACCTGTGAGTAGGTTTATTTTTGAGGGCTTTTTCTTCAGAGGTTTAGAACCAGCTTTTATAAACTCTATGGATCTTTGGTGAGGGTTTAATACATTTGCTTGGGTTGCTAGTCGTACTATTTCTGTGATTTCTCTTAATATCTCATCGTACCGCTATTTGTACCGACCATCCGCTAATGCTGATGGGCAGCTGATGAGGATGTGTTTTAACATTCCTATCTGTCCGCACAGTTGGCAACGGGGCGAATCCGCTTTATTCCATAATTTCAGATTAGCCGGGCTGGGTAGAGTGTCGTACACGGCATTGATTAAGAATTTCAACCCCATGTTATAATGCCAAATTTCTGCCCATTTCACTTTTTGGTGGATGATGGATTCCCATTTGGTCCAGGCACCCTGCTTGCTCATTCCTACCATTTTGGTTATCCTTGATTCTTCTTTGCCTTTCTGCACTTCTTGCAGCAGAGCGTATTTTTCTTTCCCTGCTACTTTGTCGTATCTAATTGAAGGGAAATAGCCCAAGCCAGCATGACCTCTTGCTACCGTACCTAATATAGCTTTTGCGCGGAGTCTTTCTTCTGCCATATTTAATTCTTCAGTAGCTTTCCATTTCCTTCCTGTGTAAACTTCAATGCCTGCCCCAGCCACTTTGGGGTCATTGGAGAAATTATATTGCATGGTAGATCTCACCTTGGCAACTTTATACTCCTCCACCAGGCTTGTAAATGGTAAGTGCAATGCATTGGAGTTTCCATACAAAGCTATACTAGACAATGATCTAGGTGAACCAAGCCATCTACGTAGCCTGGCTGTTATGCGTCTCTCTATAATTTCTACAATTGTGAAATTATATATGGTTATTGGCCAGAGTAACTTGGGAAGGATTGCATGTTGATATATCCATGCTTTGAAACGCCTGAGTAAAGCTGACTTGTCAACCTTGTTTAACCAATTCTCCAAGTTGACTTTAGTTTGATGTATTGCTACAGAGTCTTTTAGGGAGGCGTCAAATCTCTTCCTGAAACACTTCACCGGGCTTTGCCTGATCGTAGGGATGGGTATGCCTGATAGTTTAAAAAGTTCTTCAGTCAAGATTCCCCTTTTTAACATGAAAGATCTTGATTTCGAGGCGTTAAAGCTCATTCTCGCCCATGTAATGAGCTTTTCAATTCCTTTTAGCAGCCATCTTGCTCCTATGATAGACATGGTTGTTCATGTCATATCGCCCATGTAGGCACGTATAAGAATCTGTAATGTGATTGATCGCAACCTGGCAGCCAAGATACAGTCACTTTTTCACCAGCGCAATGTGACTTCTCTGTGTCTTTTCTACAAGTACTTTCATGGCTTTTGCTTTGATGAACTTAACTCTCTGGTACCCTCTATGCATGAATTTGCTCGAGCTACTAGATTAGCAACTAGGTCCCACCATTTCACTGTGAAACCAATAAAATGGAAGCACAAATTCTACTCCAGCAGCTTCTTTTCTCACACTTCCCACCTGTGAAATTCCCTTCCATTTATGACAGCTACAATCTCCAGGAGTTTAAGTGTAAAGTCAATAGTTATCTCCTATCTTGCTAACTTACATTCTCTCTCTCTCATTCTTCTTTCTCCATCCACTCCACTCACAGTATCTTAATCCTTCTCTTACCCACTTCCTGACATGCTCTGTAACCTGTCACTCTTTCTCATAACTTTCATCCTATTTAACCCCCTGCTCACCAGTGGCAGTAGACTGCCTTGCTTGGGGCGATATGATTATAAAAAAAAACTTTTATTGTGATTAGTTGTAGGTAATTATATATATATATTGTGTCTGGGTGTAAGTAAGTTTGTAGGAGTCTGCATGTGTTTATGCATACATACACACACACATACACATGCACTAGGCAATCATCAAGTGTACATTATGAACTGACTGTTCAAGGATTCAAATTTCTGGTTCTCAGGATGTTAGGATAAATATATGTTATGATACTGGGATTATATATATATATATATATATATATATATATATATGTGTGTGTGTGTGTGTGTGTGTGTGTGTGTGTATTTGTTTATAAATTTTTAAAAGTGAACACCTGAAAGAAAGAGGAGGAAAAGAACAAGAGAAAAATTGAAGGAGTGAGTGTAAATTGTAAAATGATGAAAATTAAAAATAATCACAACATGCAGATATACTTTATGAAAAAAATAACTGCACCAATGGAAAGTGCATACAAAAAGGAAAAATCAAGATTTATAACCTATCAGTTGCTGATAACAACTGATGAGTGGATGGAGTAATTCTTGGAGTGTCCATCTACGAAACTCTGGATTTAGAATGTTGAGAAGGTAACATCAATCAACTAAGTGACTAACCATTTACTTGTATTAATCCTTTCTGTCTTTCTGTGCATATATATATAAATCTAAATCTATCTATACTTATTTATAAATGGAACTTTGTCTGTGTGTTTGTGTGTGTGTGTGTGTGTGTGTGTGTGTCCGTTACCTATAGACTCTAAAACGGCTGAAACAATTTTCTTGAAAATTTACATAGTTGTACTATAAGTGTCTGCGAGTGTTCTTAGCTAGGTTTTGTGTCGAGGTACCCCCGATAAATATTGAAAATTAAAAATCGAAAAAATTGAGTTATAGGAGGAGTGGTCCGATTATAATCAAATTTGATACACTCATAGACAAAAATATAAGAAACAATATTCAGAAGTTTCAAGGTTGCAGTTCTTACAATAGTGCAGAAAATCGATAATATATATATAAAAGGCAAGATGTTTGTGTGTGTGTGTCTGTTTATCTGCCTGTATGTCTGTATTTTTTGCAGCCCTTTTATTTTAGTTTTTGCTTTGGGTTTGGCTCTAAGTAGGTATAATTGTAGTTCTTAGACTCAGCCATGATACCATTTACTCATAGGACTTATTTAGCCTTCAATATTTTACGATGAAAAAATCTTATTTGATATCAATAACAGGAAATCAAAATTTGACTTACATTCATTCATTTTTCTTTCAGTCTACGGTTTCACTTTAACTGGAAACAACTATTGCTTTTTAGTCTTTCGTGCCAACGTCCAAAGAGTCTGAGCTCCAGGACCATGGATTAGTTTTAAAGCTTTCATTACACCCGAGCAATGCCGTGCTATACTGCTAGTATATATATATATATATATATATATATATATATATTCCTGGTTACCTTCCCCTCTTTAAGAAGAACTCTAATGTCCATATGCATGGAATTGGTATTTATGTCAGCGAGCATCTCCCTCCAGCTAGGGTGATTTCTCTTGAATCTCCTGATCATTCCTACATGTGTCTCCGTCTTTCAATATTAAGCTCGGTTAGCTATCTTTTCCTTCTCTACTGCTATCCTTCATCTCCTGACTGTTCTGTACTTAACAGCATCTCTGAAAATATAGGTAAAGCCATTTCCTCTCATCCATTTGCTCATATAATTGTGTTTGATGACCTCAATGCCCACCACACCAAGTGGCTGTAAAACTCTGTCACAGATCTGCTGGTGTCCATACCATTACTTTTTCAATCGCTCAATCCCTTATGCAACAGGTGGATTTCCCCATGCATTTCTCTAATAACACTAATGAAACTGACTCACTGCTAGATTTCTGTTTCACTTCTATCCCTGACTCTTGCCATGTTATGCAGCTTTGCCCTCTTGGAAACTCTGATCATGCTGGGGTTTCTGTTAATATATCTTTTCACATCTCCTCCTCTCAGGAACCCCAGACCAGCAGAATATGTTACTGCTACCAAAGAGTAGACTGGGAGTCATTCTGCGATTTTCTGTTTGATTTCCCTTAGAACAAAGTTTTGAGTCTTCCCATTGAGGACTGTGCATTCGAGGTCTTTTCATGGTTTAAATCTGGCATTGATGCTTTTATACCAGAAAGGAAGTCATGACTTAAACCCCATTTGTCCCCCTGGTTCTTCCCTGCTTGCTTGGCTGCTATTGCCCACAGAAATCACTTCTTCCAGCTTTATCAGAGACACACGTTTGACCATAATAGGCACATTTTTATCTCTGCTCGTAACCAGTGCAAGAGGATCCTGAATGATACTAAGCTGTTGTTTGCTGAAAGGATGAAAGAGTGTATAGCATCTCAAAAAGTTTGACTCCAAAGACTACTGGCAGCTCTGTAAAAATATGTTAAATAACAGCACACCCCCAATCCACACTTTAATCAATGAATTTGAGGTCCTCACATCTTCAGCTGACAAGGCTGAATGCTTTGCTTACAGATTCTCCACCAGCTCAACATTTGATTTGTCTGGGGTATCCACACCCAACTTACTTACTCACATTACTCCCTCACTAGTCTCTAACATAATTTCAGAGCTTGACTCCCCCCCATAAGATGAGCAGAGGTGATGGAATCCCAATCATTGTCCTGAAGAAATGTGCCCCCTGAACTCTCCTCTGTCCTCTCCAAACTCTACAGTTACTACCTTTCTGCTTCTTACTTCCCTGCCTGCTGGAAGACTTCCTCTGTGGTTCCTGCATTTAAGAATGCAAGAGAACCCTCAGACTTCTCCAGTTATTACCCTATCAGCATCCTACCAATTTTTGGCAAAGTGCTTGAGGCTGTTATTAATGCTGAAGTGGTTCAACATGTCACAGCCCATGGCCTCTTCTCTGATAAATTATTTGGTTTCCACCTCACCAAGTCTACTGCTGATATGTTAACAACCATCACAGTGTAAATATACCAGGCTTTCAATAAAAATGACAAAGCTTGAGTTATTACACTAGATATCTCTAAAGCTTTTGACTGAGTCTAGCATGCTGGCCTTCTCTGCAAGCTACATGGCTGTGGTATAACTGAATGATTGTTTGACCTAATCCAGTTTTTTCTTTCAAATCCCGTAATGAAAATAGTATTCAGATACTATCATACAAATGCAGGTGTCCCTAAATTCTAGGCCCTACACTTTTTCTAATCTTCATCAACAATCTCCCTGATGTAATCAGATCCCAAGTAGGCATTTATGCTGATGACACATCAATTAATTGGAGTAGATAGACTGAACTATCACCCGGTTCACACTCCACCCATGTCTACTGAACAGGTGTAGAGGCTCATCCCTTGTTTCCTGTTTAGGATGTGGTTTCCGGCTTTCTCTCTTCTAATCTTTCCACTCTTATGTAGCCCCCAGCACATCAGTGGTGTTACCGCCTTGCTCGGGGTGATATGATTAAAAAAAAAAAAATTTACTCCCACCTCGATAAGAAATCTGACAATGTTGACAAAGCAAATTTAGCTGCTGGGCTTGAAAAGGACCTCCAATCTATGATGGACTGGGGTAAGAAATGGCCCGTAAATTTTAATGCTTCCAAAACAAAGCTGCTATCATTTAACCACCAGAGACAACCGCTTCTACCCCCCCCCCCAGGCTGGTCTCCCTGAAAGCAAAACACTGAGCCTCCTAGGTTTAAATCTACTAGCTGACTTCAAGGGGAATGACTATATTGAATCTATAGCTAATTTTGCTCTTTGGAAGGTTGGTTCCCTTTGTCGGACTAGGACTTTTTTCTCATCTAAATCTATCTTATAAATATATAAATCTATTATCTGCCCATGCATTGAATACTGTTGTCACATCTGGTTGGATGTCCCTGCTATTCATCTCGAGCTTCTTGACAAAATCCAACAAAGAATCTGTAATGTAATTGATCCCAACCTGATAGCTCAACTATAATCACTTTCTCACCGATGTAATTTGGCTTCCCTCTGTCTCTTCTACAAATACTTTCGTGGCTTCTACCCTGACAAGCTTAGCTCCCTGGTGTCCCCTCTGCATGAGTTTACTTGAGCTACTAGACTAGCAGCTAGGTCCCACCCTTTTACAGTGAAACCAATCAAATTTAACTGCAATTTCTACTCTATCAGTTTCTTTGCTCACACTTCCCACCTGTGAAATTCCCTTCCGTATACTTGCTTTCCTAAAAACTACAATCAACTGCCATCTCTTATCTTCTTGACTCATATCCTTTCCCTGACAACCCTTGTATCATGTTCTTCTTTCTTTCCACTCTACTCTCATGCAGCTCTCTTCACACCTGTATTCTCATCCAGTTCTTACTCATTCTCTGACACACCCTGTAATTTGTTTCTCTTTCTCCTCAATCACCTATGTAACCCTCTGCACACCAGTGGCAGCTCTGCCTTGCTTGGGGTCATATGATTTAAAAAAAACTATGTATCAAACAATATTCTTCTATCAGCAACCTAACATTATTTAACAGTGGGATTGATGCTATAAATGTTTTTAAAAATATAGACAGATGCTCACATGGTGTCTAGTCATGAGCATCTCATGATGGCTTTTAAAGAATGCTCCTTTTCAAAAACACAACATTTACGTTGCAGTTAAAACATGAGGATAAAATAACAATTTTTAAAAATAACATCCTTGAAAATGGCCAGTGAAATGGCTGAAAGTGCTTGGAAAGTAAAAAATTATGGAATATTTTTATACTCTTATTCTCCAGCAAGAAGGAAACATGTAAGAATACTGGAAAAATTAAATAAAAAATTTAAAAAATCTCATTTGTCAGTTGTTTTTGAATTTATATTCAGTCAATTAATTGCTATGGGTGATATAGGCTTAGGTGATCATGTCTCTTCTGAGACATGACTAATTAGGGGGAAAATTTTATTGCAGTAAGTTGACATTTCTTTCTGTTGTTTCTTCTGTTGTTTCTAGTTGCCAACCAAGGCTATAGAACCCAATCTGTTATGCTATTCAACCCAGTGAGAGAGAGAGAGAGAGAGAGAGAGAGATTAATACCTTTCCCAAGGGTATTTGTTCATAAGTGAATGAAACAAATTTGACTGGAATTTGAACTTGGCTCACCAATTGTTAATTTGGAGCTGATATCCATTACACCACAATGCATATTTATATTAGTACTGAATATATTCAAATTAGTATTGACAGTAACCTTTAGTACAGGGTTGCTCATTTCTTTGAGGACATTTGCCTGAATTTAGTAAAAGACGCAAAAGTCATGAAAGAATAAGTTTATTTGAGAAAAGATTGATGTGAATATTCTTGAGACTCTTTTTGAAACATCTGCTTAATGAATCCACAATTACTATCAATGGCAGTTTCAGTATGAGGTCTGAGACATTGACATGCCTGAATCAGATGACCTTTATCTATTTTGGACAGTGTGCCATAACTCTGGCAGACTTCAAAGATTTTATGGTGTTATGGAGACATTGATTAACTTTCTTCTCGATTACATCTTGTATATAGATTCAGGTCTGGAGAACTAGGAGGCTAGATGGTTGTGATGACGTGATTGTAGATATTTTAATTCATCCGTTCTTGGTTTGTTTTGGCCTTATGAGACGACACAGAGTCTAGTTGGTAGGTGTATAGTCTTCTTTTGCTCATGCTCTCTATTCAATGCCTGACAACTCTCTCAACATCTTATAGTGTGCAGAGTTACTCCATAAATCCTGAGGAAAAGAGCAAGAATGCCTGATAACTACTTCATTGTTCATGTCTCCAAAAACTGTCAAAGTTACTGGAAACTTTATGTGCATAACAGTTGGAAATTTGGGTTCTATAGAAGAATGCCAAGGATACCATAGAAAGAATGTGTGATCAATGAAAAAGTTTTAGAAAAAATGGAAACAAATAACAAACTTCTTTTTAAAAACTTTTTTTATAATCGTTTCAACCTAAGCATGTGTTGTTGAGTAGTTATAATTGGGCTATGTCGGTTGCTAATTGACTTAATGTACCCAAAATGTTAGGAGCTTGGTAATCTTCCACTGAAAGCTGACTCCTTAGTATTTGGCTAACTGCTGACTAATATCAACTGCTTAGTAGTTCTACTGAACTCCAATAGAACTCTAAAGAACTCCTATGAGCTTCCCAAGAACTTCTCGAGAACTTCTCCTGTTAACTTCCTGTTAACTCTTATTAATATAGGAGGGAGAGTCCATTATCTGAGGAATAGGTGTGTTTCCCCATAACAGCAAGGCAGTAGTGCCACTGGTGCGCATGGGGCTACATGAGAGAAGTGCAAAAATAAAGAACAACAAGCTACCGGGTGTGTCGGAGAATGGATAAGAGAAGGACGAGCATCAAGGAGATTATACTTGATATCAATAACGGATATGCCAACTTGTTTGTCTAGCTGACGAGCAAGCGATGTTGGATATCAAAGTTGCTGTTTGGTAAGTCACTCTACAAGTCTCTGACTCATACCAGACTGGTGCTCTCCCAGTGACTACTAGTCACATGGTATTTATGCAAGTTGAGTTAGTCCATTACTATGTTAATGGGCAGGTTCGCCACAACAAATACTGAGGATGTCATAGAAAAATGTGTGATTAATGACAAAGTTTTAGAGAAAATGGAAACAAAAAGCAAATTTATACTTAACATTTACATTTCTAGAGTACATAATGAGGAAAGTGGGCTTGGAAAATCTGATAATCACAGGATATATTGAAGGCAAGAGAGACAAAAACAAACAATGCTTAGCATAGTGCGCTTGAGTAGATAGATGGCAGAACAGGGTTTAGGAGAAATATCAAAGTGATGAAATTTATTAAGAGCTATAAAGGACAGCAAATTCTGGAGAGCTATGATCACTTACATCCTGAAAGCTTACAGTCTATAAAGAAGAAGATGGTATTAGGAAATTTAGCAGGTGTTTTACATTTGGCTACTGCTGTAGAATCCTCATCAATGGTTGCCAGTGCTTTGGTAACTTTGACAACAAATGACCATGCAACTTGCAGGAAGTAAGCAATTTATAAATCTCTATGCTCTGCCTTTAAGGAAATGGTTACAGCTTGCGTTAATTTGCCAAGTTAAACTGATGCATGTCATCATTTATTTCAAAATCTGAACAAATAGGGCCAGGAAATTTTTCCACCTGAAACAATCCTGCATATATATAAATCTACCATCTGCCCGTACATTGAATACTGCTGCCATATCTAGTTCGGTGCTTCTGCTATCCACTTAGGTGTCCTTGACAAAGTCCAACGATGAATCTGTAATGTAATAGATCCTGACTTGGCAGCTCAGATACGGTCACTTTCTCATCGACGCAATGTGGCTTCCTTGTGTCTTTTCTATAAATACTTTCACAGCTTCTGCTCTGATGAACTTAGCTTACTGGTGCCTCCTATATATAAATTTACTCAAGCCACAAGATTAGCAACTAGGTCCCACCTTTTTACTGTGAAACCAATAAATTGTAAATGCAAATTCTACTCCAGCAGCTTCTTTTCTTGCAGTTCCTGCCTGTGGAATTCCCTTCCATTTACTTGCTTTCCCGACAGCTACAATCTCCAAGAATTTAAATGTAAGTCAATAGTCATCTCCTATCTCACTAACCTGCATCCACTCTTTCATGCTCCTTTCTCCGTCCACTCCACTCTCATCAGTATTTTCATCCTTCTCTTACCCCCTATAACCTGTCACTCTTTCTCATAACTTTTCTCCTATGTAACCCCCTGCAAAACAATGGCAGTAAAATGCCTTGCTTGGGGCGATATGATTATAAAAAAAAAGTTATCAATAAAATCCAAAAGGAGGATCTGCAATGTAATCAATCCCAATATGGCAGCTCAACTTCAGTGACTTTCTCACCGATGGGATGTAGTTTCCCTTTGTCTTTTCTACAAATATTTTCATAGCTTTGGCTCTGACAAGCTTCTTCCCTAGTGCCCCAACCACACGAATTTACTTGTGATACTAGATTGGACTTCAACATCCCATCCTTTTCCCATCAAAATAATCAAATGTAACTACTACTTCTACTTTAACAGTTTCTAATCTTGCACTTTCTGCCTGTGGAACTCCTTTTCGTATACTTGCTTCCCAGATAGCTACAATCTCCAAAAGTTTAAATGTTAATTGCCACCTTCTGTTTCCTTGACACCCATCTTTCTCTTATCCTTTCTTCAACATCACTTGTAACTTGTTCTCATAGAATGTTGCAAAAACTTGCAGACCCTGGGGTAGAATAATTTACCCCATCCTTCATATTCTCCTGATCTTTTACCCACTGATTATCATTTTTTAATCACTTAAGCACATTTTTAAATGATAAAACTTTTAGGTCCAAACCAGGGGTGGAACTAGCTTTCAAAGATTCTGTCAAATCACAGCTAATAATATTTTATCAATCAGGAATAAATAATCTTGTTGACCAATGGCAGGCGTGCATAGATGCCCAAGGCTCATATTTTGACTAATTTCAACATTTCTACTGTTAATTTTTCACGAATAATGTTACGTTTCTGAAATCAGCCATTATTTTTGTAACAACTTACAATCTTCTTTCTTCTATGTGCTTCAGTCCGTATGCGATCATGGTCCACCACATCTTCCTGTCCCTTGCAGTATCTAATGCATTTTTTTGTTATTTGTTCAAAGCCCTGGTCTACCATCCATTTAAGTATGTCAGGCACAGTTTTCCCCCGTCTTCTTTCCCTTTATCCACCTTGTGAGTATCAGATTCTCAAAACCTTCTTTCCTTATCACATGTTCTAGAAACTTCAGCTGTCTCTTCCTGATGTTCAGTTTTAGTTTCTTTCTTATTTCCAACCTCTCTAAAACCTCATCATTGCTCACATGTTCAGCCCATGGTATCCTCAGCATCCTTCTGTAGAACCATATTTCTACTGCTTTTTCTATCCTTCATTATCAAGCATTTGCAGCCATATACGAGAACAGATATCATGTATCAGTTCAGTACTTTTTTCTTTGTTTCCAGTGAAATTTTCTCATCCCTCAACACTCTAACTGCTTGATTTTGGCATCCCCATCTGTATAAAAAGAGGGCAACTATTTCAGATACAAGTAATCAGTTACAATAAAGTTTGAAATAATAAAAGTGTTAAATTAACAATACATTCATATAAAATAAAATGTTTAGTCAGCAGTAAAAGGAAGGACCTAACATATGAATTAAAAAATGGAGATACCAAAATCAAAATGGAGATACCAAAATCAAAATGGAGATTCCAAAATCAAAATGGAGATACCAAAATCAAAATGGAGATACCAAAATCAATCAATTACAGCAATTTAAATAATTGGGAAGTGTTTTAACAGAGGACAGAAAGTGCAACACTGAAATCTGATAGCACGTTATAATAACAAAAGTTGCCTTCCAAAATCTAAGTAAAGTATTACGAAACAAGAAAATTTCATGAGAAACAAAAAAAAGAGTACTGAACTGTTATGTAATATCAATCAGTCAGTTAAACACGCTTGGGCGATCATGTCTCGAAAGAGACATGACTGACTGGGCAGAAGATTATCTCGCAGTAGTTTGCCATTGCTTTCTGCAGTAGACTGGTTGCCAGCCAAGGCTATGGAACCCAATCTGCCATGTTATTTAACTCATAACTGGAAGGAAGAGCTGGATTAATACCTTTCCCAAAGGTATCTGCACGTAAGTGAATGCAATGAATTCAACTGGAATTCAAACTTGGCTATGTAATATCAGTCCTACTATATGGCAGTGAATTTTTGACAGTCTCCTCACAGTTGAAAAAAAGACTTGAAGCAACAGGAGTGTGGTTCTACTGGAAGATGCTGAGAATACCATGGACTGAATATATGATCAATAAAGAAGTTTTAAAGAAAATAGAAAATAGAAACCCTTTGTTGCAGATTGGTTAGAGAAAGGTTACAATTATAACCAATATGTAACAAAGGGTTAACTTAACATCAGAAAGAGATTACTGAAATTTCTAAGGCACATAATGAGGAAAGAAGGCTTAGAAAATTTGTTAATCACAGGATATAATGAAGGCTAGAGGGACAGAGGAAAACTGCATAATTTACCTAATTAGCTTGCATGAATCGTTAGCAGATCATGGTTTAGGAGAGATAGCTGAAAGATAAAATTTACTAGGAGCTGCAAAGGATCGGAAATTGTGAAGAGTCATGATCACCTACATTCTGATGAGACATGGCATTTATTCAAAATTTGCTTTTATTTATTATACTTGAGTCTATAGGCAAATATTGTTTCAGTTGTAAGTGAATACAACAAATTCAATTAAGCTTGAATTCCAGCTGAATTCGTTTCCTTCATTTATGTGCAAATTTCCTTGGCAAAGGTATTAATCCATCACTTCTTCCTCCATCTATGGCTTATATAGCAGGACAGACTGGGTTCTATAGCCTTAGTTGGTAACCAGTCTACTGTAGAAAGTAATGGCAACCTACTGTGGGAAAATCTTCTGCCTAGTTATGTTTCTTTCGAGACATGATCATGTATTATGCATGGCACTTGACTAACTGACTGACTGATATAACTGTATCTGTATGCATCCATCTAGAATGTGACCTTTTTTGTTGGGGTGTCCCCCACCTTGCACTAACGTGAATGAAGCCAGAATATTTTAGACGCTACCAACAGGTGAATGAAAAAATAGAGAGATTAAAAACAAATAGATGAACAGAAAGAATTAGTGGGGAGAGGAAGAGAAATGAATAAATAAAACAGAAATATTTTTAAAAAAAAGAAATAATCAAAAATATGTAAGAAAAAAGATAGACTAACAAATTAAAGAGAGTAGGTGATGGAGGGAGAGAGAGATAGAGACATTGTCAAAGAGGAAAGGCAGACAGTGAAAGAATGGGTGAGGGAGGAAGGATAAAGTGAGAAGCAGAGCCAGGCTATAATTCTTCCGTATAACCATGCACTGTAATAATATATTTTGACATGCAAGCCACTTTCAACTCATTCTTGTTTTCTCCCACTCATTTTATGCTTGTTTCTGCCATTGTTGTGCAGAACAGTGAATTTCTGAAATTTATTAAATATGCACACAACAAAAATACATTTATAAAAAAAGTAAAGAATGCAGAAAATATTCTAAAAAAAACATGAATATAAGTATCCTAATATTCAGATTAGCATATGTAGTTTTTATGAATAAAATAAATAAATAAAATATCAAAATATATTTTTATAAATAAAATAAAATATATGTTTTATATACATATATATATATATATATATATATATATATAGAGAGAGAGAGAGAGAGAGAGAGAGAGAGAGTCATCCACAGATAGATCTGTTTCACTGTATCACAGCTCATCAGTATGGTTAGACATCTGATTGCTTTTAACCCAGGATTGAAACCCGACCGAATTGGCGTCAGTCAGCGATGCTACCTCTGAGCTATATATATATATACATGCATATATTCATATATATACATATATACATAGATACATATATATATATATGTATATACATATCCATACATATATATATATATATATATATATATATATATATATATAGAGTGATCCAAAATAGGTGGAATAGATTTGTGTATTGGTTATATTATTATAATGATGTTCATTTTAACTAGGGCATTTGTGCTATATTATTTAATTGAATTGTCAACATAATAATTGTACTGGTAAATATAATTGTATATGTAATCACAAAATAAATGTTATCATTTACTGTCCATGTACCTTTGGACAATCCTATATATATATATATATATTATAAATTATATTTTAGAACATGTACAGAATTTTTTTTATATATCCACTACAAATTGTACATTTGTTTCAACATTGAAACTACAATGTCTTATCAGGCAGTGTGGACAGGAATGGAAAGCCTCTTTTCTTATATTTGGTCAGTTGTGTGTGGGATGTTGGTGGGGTTAGTGATAAGGGAATAAGTCTTGTGGATTGACCATTAGAATTTTGAAGAAAGTGGTGTGGGTAGTGAATATGATTGATTAATGAGTGTCTGTGAGTTTTGTAGACAGATTTAACATTAGCAGTTAGACTGTAAGTTTTTATTATCTTGCAACTAGACTATATCCTTTGGATTTCTTGGAGGAGCAGGTAAGGGGTGGGATGATTTAGGAAATCGATTTTTTCTATTAAATTTTAAATTTTAATTAGATCCCCATTTGTGGTAAGATTTAATGTAAGAGGTAAAATTTAATGTAAAAAATTTAAGGTAATAGGTAAGTAGGTAATAGGTGCGTAATAAATAGAATTTTATGTAGGAGGAAAGATTAAATGTTTGTATTTAAGGTAATAGGTGAAGTTTAATGCGTGTAGTAAGGACAGTTTTTATAATTAATCTAATTATGTATATTAAACCTTACTTTAGGATTTAGTAAATTAATTTTTTCTATAGAATTTTTAATTTTTAAAAAATGTTTCTTTAAAAATTAGATCACAGTTTGTGGTGTATGTCGGAGTGTTGTTAGTACAGTGAAGGTGTATCATTTCTAGGGTGTCCTAGCTCTGCCTTTTGTAGTATTTTTTAGCATGATTGTAAGGTTAGTTCTTTAATGTGCTTGCAGTTTACTGTGGTTTCATTCCTCTGGTTTAAAAGTTTGTTGCTATTCATATATTTAATGATTTCAATTTTTTCTTGAAGACAAA